>PHNY01193325.1:411-31636 GCA_003724115.2 Anethum foeniculum | reverse complement strand
TTATGTTCTTAGTCAAAGAAAAAAAATAGGAAAATATAATAAAAGGTAAACCTGGTATTTTTAAATTATTTTTTTGGCAGAACTCATAACCGACCATACGAAAACGGTCGGTTTTACTTCGACCATGTCAGCGTTCGGTTTTAAGTTAGCCACGTCAGCTGAAATGGTGACGTTTTGCTTTACATAACAGTCATAACCGACCGTTATTACCGCGGTCGGTTTTGGCAGCCCAATAACTAGGTCTGTCGGTTTTAGTTGGTCGGTTTAAACCACTTTTCCTGTAGTGTTAAATGTGGTTTTGGAAAGGAAAAATAAATTTATCTACGTGTTAATGATATATAGCATTTAATGTAAGATGTTATTGATGAATTTTATAAGATTATTGTTAGTTGTTATTAAATCAACCATAAAAACATTAGTCTTTATTATAACTTAAAGGTGGTTTTTCGAATGGGAAACAAATCTTTGTATGCCTTAAAGATATATAATATTTGATTTAAGAGGACATTGTTGAATTTTGTGGATTTTATATGATTATTGCTAGTTGTTTAAGTTAACCATAATTATTCATTAAAGGGAAATATTTGTCATTAATTGAGAAGATTGTGTGCTTGAAGTTGGACTTCACTGATTCTTTAGATATTTGCATATATTGCAATTTAAATTTTATCGATCTTCTGTTTTTCTATTGAAAAAGAAGCTACCTCAAGGTTTGATTCTTATTTTCTTTATGGTTCAGAATTCTATTATTATTCTCTGTTTTATTATTTATTATATGTATAATTGACTAGGTACGTTATTATAATTGGAAAGAGTATAGAAATGTTAACTCGAAAGATGATTAACCGTTAATTATTATAACTTTTAAGTTTGCATGTTGTGATCCCCATCTGATTGGAATTTCTGACTATATATCATGATTCATTTCAGTGTTACCTCACCGAATTTAGTTTCGAGTCCCTTTGAAATGGATGCACCATGTAAGACAACTTCCTTTCTGGTCCTCCTTTCAGTTTTTTTTTAGTCAGTCCACAGTGATTTAGTGTGGATCTTTGTATGATTTAAGTTAGAGTGAAAAGAAGATATAGTTAAAATATAGTTTTGTTTTAACTACTCTTGGTTGCCTCTTATTATATGTAAATTCTGATATTGAATTGAAATTTTTTATAAAATTAGCATTTTGGAAAAATTGAATATTACAGTGATCCTCTTGAGAATAATAGTAAAGTTAAAAATACATTTCTAAAAGTTATATATTTGCTTACTTTTATACAAATATGATCTTCATGTGATCCTCATATTTACATAGAATAAAAATCCAAGTAACCCCTTAAACTTTTCGTACTTACATTGATAGGATGATCCCGGATAGTCCTCATATTGAGGTGGTGCTGTTCAAGTGACCACCACATACTCCTCTTTGCCATATCTTATTTCTATAAGTCAACGTGAGCTGAGCCTTTCTAGTGAGTTTGTGAGAAAAGATTTAGAGAAAAACATACTAAATATTGAGAGAAAGACTCCTGACTTGACAAAAGGAGAGGTAGTTATGAGAAAGGAATTAGTTATTCCTAGTGCGCAAACTCTAACTCTCAAAAGTCATGATATGAGTGTAGTGAGAGATGATGAGATCATTTTAAAAGAATATAGAGGCGTAAGTTATTCTTCTATTTCTATTGCAGGTGCTCAAAGTTTTTCTAGGACAGTCCTACTTACACTGATGGGATGACCGTTGATAGTCCTAATATAACACTCCCAAATTCAGGGTCAGAAGATTTGGTCGTCACGCTGAAATCTGAATATAATAAAACTTGTTAAACACTGGACAATCACTAACAACTGTTTAACAACTGAAATATAACAACTATGACCTCAAACTGTACCAAGATTTTATAGGATATAGTGCTGGAAACAAGATTTCAAATTCCATAAATAATTTATTCTTTCTTTTAAAACTCTTTTCCAACTATTTCTGACCTCAAAACTAAAACCATTGGTACAACTTCGATAAGAAGTATACCGGAACAAACTATTTGATAACATAACTATGATACAAAGGAATAAATTTTATACAATAAAACTTACTGTGGTTTCAAATACTCTCAACCAAACCTTCTTCAAAATAGCATCTTTCTTTTCCCTTTCCCAATTCCGCGGTTAAACCTCGCCTACTTAACTTTTAATGGAGGTTAAATTTAAAATAGGTAAGTATGAGCGAACGAAATGCTCAGCAAGTTTGTTAAAAGAACAACAAGACAATTTAAAAATATTTATGAGCTTTTCATATGAAACAGATATTTGATATTATGCCAACCATTTAAAACAATAAGCTTCTGAACTGTAGAGAGAGTTAAAGAAACCGATATTTTCCACCTCAACAATATCAAACAATTTCGCTAAATTGTAATATTTTTTCATTCAAAACTTTTGGTATTTAACCAACAGAGGCTTCAACAACAATTTAAATCTTAACAAGAATATGATCAACAATATCTTTAAAACTATGCCCAAAACAACAATAACGATAGGAAAATATATTAATCTGTTTAACGAGGATACTCCAAAACAAAACAAAAGCCACTATTGGCTTAATAACAAACAATATTTTTAGTAGGAATCCACGATGGTGTGTTGTCATTGGTGATCAGCCACCGACCAGCACTGGTATGCCGAAGCATATTTAACAAAACTATGGGTATCCCGGGCATAATTTGGCCTCAAACAAAACAAATAATCAGGTATTATATTTTCATGTAATCCATAGCTAAAGTTGGGCCATCGTCACGGTCCTCTTACGTAAACCATTCAATATTTTTTTAAAAATAAACTTTTATATCCCCGTTTCACACAGTCAGGAAATATTTGCAAAAGCAATTTCTGTCTTTCGAATACAAAAAACCATTACCGTTTTCAATTTAGTATAGGAAGAAACATTTGCTAACTTTAATTCGGCATTTGAATATGTAAAAACATTTAATCATTGTGGGCATAGAATAGTGAGAGAGTACTTGCGTAATCGGAACCAAACATTTTGAATAAAAAAACATGTAGAATAAAGGAGGAATACTTGCCTTTGGTCCTTAGCAATTACGATAGTCGAACTACACAATTATCTCTTTATTTTGTCTCACGAAATTCCCATCATCTTTTCCAAATCTTTTATTAGCCACTTTTGCGGTTGCTATGAGTCTAATCCTGATCGTCTCCAACGACCTGCATCTATAATTAAAAGATACCACTTTAATTGTTTAAAAGATACTTACTCGATGAAATGCTCGTCTATAACCATATAAAAGTTCAATATAAAAATTTGGAACCGTGTAGGCACATAATTCAGATAGCACGTAAGTCAGATAGTTAAAAGATTCGACTCGGTATATTTAAAACTGAATTCGAATCAGAAAACATATTTTCTAAAAATATTAGTTCGATAAAAGTTTAACCAAAATAATACCCTTTGTTTATAAAAGAAATTTTGGGTATAAAAATATCTTTTAAAGAATTAGGGTATTTTCCTCGATCCAACGAGACACGTTTCATTGAATTTTGACAAATAGTTCAATTGTTATCGAATTAATACAATTAATTCAATAAATAAATCATTTTTTAAATTTAATATTCAATTAATCAAAATAACTAATTAACATTTTTAATCAGATAATAATCTAAACCAAAAATAAATACTTTATTATAAGAATTTTTTTCGAAATAATGGCTTTGTAAAATGGACTTTTCCCGGGGTCACGACCCCTAAAAAATAATCCCAAACAATAAAATCCAATCCTACTATAATAAAATTAATAAATTTAAAACACGCAGTAAATTATATCTATAAACATAAATTTTCCGGAAATAAAGAACACGGCCACCAGAACCAAAAATTCGAGCCAAGAGTGAATATTCTGGCAAAACAAAACAACTTCTAAATATTCTGAAATAAATATATATAGGCTAACATGCTATAATATACCCAAATACAAAAGTAGAATCTAAAAAAAAAAAAAACAATCCCAAACAATACAATTCAACCCTACTATAATAAAATTAATAAATTTTAAACACACAATAAATTATATCTACATACATAAATTTGCCGGAAACAAAGAACACGACCACCACAACCAAAAATCCGGGCCAAGAGTGAATATTCTGGTGAAACAAAGCAACTTCTAAATATTCCGAAATTAATATATATAGACTAACATGTTATAATATACCTAAATACAAAAGCAGAATCTCAAAATTTTTACCCCAAAATAAATTCTGATCATCCTTAAAGGTTTTCTGATAGCCGAAAAATATTCCCAAAAAACCCCAAAATTAATACCGATAGACATACACAAGCCAAAAAGTCTCGTAGAGAACTCAACATCATCAAACTTTTTTTCTACAACCCGAAAATAAATTTAAAGTGGAAAATCTGCCCATAATTTTTTTTTCAAGAAAAGCTTGCAGTAAATATGTCTATGCGTATGTATTGAAGAGCTGATCATTTATATATGCAGATGGCGCGAACGGTTCGTGAGATATGAATTTTTAGAGTTTTTTAAGTAATATAAATGTATGGACAGAGAAATATAGAAGAGAGATATGGGTGGCTGACTAAATGACTAAATGATTGGGGGGGGGGGTGGTTAACAGGGTTATATCCTTTTATTTTCCTTTTAAATTAATTAGCCCGAACAGATAATTTATGGGGAATAATTTTTAAAATCAAATACAACAATTATGTAAAAAAAATTCAAAAATTATGAATATTATAAAAATACGAAAATACAAAATATTTGAAAGACCATTTAAGTTATAAAAATAAAAGTACAATTTTTGCAGGGTTTATAATCCGTGTCCGATAATTTTTCGGAAAACGAAACACTTCTAAAAATATCAGGATGTCTCGAAAATCAACGTGACACACTCCAATTTGTAAAATACGAGGCTTGACGCATACCTCTTATTACCAGCTATCCAAACGGACTACAGGCGATACCACAATACGGAAAATCTCAACTAATCATATTTAACATGAAATAAAATATATGAAAAATATCATGGACCATAACCAAGAACACGTAGCATTTATGACCAAAATATCTCAAAATAAAATAAAACACATAATATTTCATTTAATATGTAATTAAAAAGTCGCAAAATACTATATTTTAATATTTTCATAACTCACCTCCTACCAGGGTGAACACGGATAAGATACTGATAAGATATAAATTTCTTTTATTTTCCAAATAAAACAACTAAATATACTCAAAAATTCAAAAATTCCAAAATTTTAAAAATTGTGAAAATTCCAAATTTTGGCAATTTTCATAATTTAAACAAATAGAATTTTGAAACCGGATGAAATACCGAATATAATTTTGACGCGGATAAAATATCCACTGCATCCTTAAAATTATAAACCAAACCCATTTACTGATATCAATAAAACAATCGGCTTTTAATAAGTGAATATGAGCTGAGCCTTTCCAGTGAGCTTGTGAGAAAAGATCTAAAGAAAAATTGAATAAAAATTTACAGAAAACCTGCATAACAGTTTAGTTACAATACATTAGAATTTCAAATTTAGTACCAACTACCAAATACGCAAATGCAGTCTCATTGTCAATAACATGCTTCATAAATTTCAATAATATTTAATTATGCACATAAAAATTTTGGCTTGAACGTTCATACGAGTTTTACTAGATTCGATGCTTATAAGAATAGAAATCATTGTAAGTCCTATCTAACATGATTATATTGATGAAAAATCTATCATAATGCTTGAATATCTGATTACAACTTTTTTTAAATCTTGATAAATATAAATGGATATTACTTGTTTAAAATCTAAGGAGATGGCCTTCATTTATATCAATTTATATATCCTAATAAAGTCTACAAATTCTCATCAAACTGTCTTTTTAGGATTTTTAATTCGTCGCTTGTAAAATATCTCATGCTAGCGGAGTTATATTAAAAAATACAGGTTTTTGTGTATATTGAATGCTATATAGCTTTTTTTTAGTGATTACTAATTGAGTTTTTGATAATTCATGATATAGTATTCCCACTACTACAAATTATAACTTAGGTGTTTCCCTTCTCTTAAATTCAATAAATTGGGTTTAATAGTTATTATATTATTATTCATAACAAAATGCGGACCCATTACACTTATTTTCGAGAGTATAGATGCAATTTATTTTTAATTCTTCTTCTTTAGTAAATTACAAACATTTATAATTTTGTGTTTAGTGCGCTACGAGGTGTTATGACTTAAGTGGTTTTGGAATGGAGAAACAAATCTATGTAGGTGTCAATGATATATAGCGCTTAGTTTAAGAGGTCATAGAGATGTTCAAAAAATCCGTAGCCTGAAATTCGATCCGATCCGAAAAAAGCCCGAAAAGCCCGATCCGAAAAAAAGCCCGGCCCGCGGGCCTTAAATGGGCCTCCTTTTTTCTTGAAAATCCGGCCCGAAGCCCGAAAAACCCGGATTTAAAAAAGCCCAGATAAAAGTCCGGTTCCAAAAAAACCCGGATAAAAGCCCGGTTCGATCCGGATAAAAGCCCAGGCTTTTTAAAAAGTCCGGATAAAAATCTGATTTTTTTTCATATAAAATTTAAAAATGTACAATATATTTCATAAATTTTTAAAAACTATGTTATATTGTATGTCTAGTTTGTATGCAGTTAGTAGTTCAGGTTTGGCAGACTTAAGCTTATGTCTGGTTCTTTAGCTTCTGTGTTAGGAGTGGATATTAGTATCCCTTTGGTCAAGGGGATAACTTTTGTATTATCTGCACTGCACTTGTATTATTCCCTTAAATCAATACAATTCTAACTTATATATAAAAAAATCAATTAAGGTATATGTGGTTGGTTTGTCGACTTTTTACAATAAATAACAATCGTTAGGGTTTAGGGTAAAGAATTTTAAAAAATGAGAGCGGTTGATTGTAATATTAAAGAATATTTTTTGTTTTGGTATCTAAACTTCTCTCCCTCTCTCTCATAGTTCGAGATATTATTATCTTCGGTACCCAAATTACTCACAAATCGAGCCACAAAATATAAACTAATATTTAATATATAAATAAAAAAAGCCCGGATAAAAGCCCGGATCGATCCGTTTTAAAAAATATCGGGCCTTTTTAAGCCCGGATAAAGCCCGAATAATGACCTCTTTGTTGAATTTTATAAAATTATTGTTAGTTGTTATTAAATCAACCATAAAAAGTTTAGTCTTTATTATAACTTAAAGGTCATTTATTATTTGTTTTCTCATCGAGAATAAACTAAAATATTTTCATTACTAGTATTTATCAAAATAAAAAAAATAAACAATCAATTAGAATATTTAGATAAATCGATTCTAGCCAAAAATATATAAATCCCTTCGGTAAAATTTATTCTTTTGTACATAATATAAAACAATATAGTGACAATAAAACAAACTACTTTAATCGCGTGAAAATATAATAGCTAATTACAAAAATTGTGAATTCTTTTACTTGAATTTTCATGATCGAAGAATACCAATTACACATATACTTTACGAGGTATTTAGTGTAGATGAAAGGTGTCCACAAAATTTTAAAGTAGTTAGGAGATCATCATAAAACTTTAGATACCACTATTAATAAATATGGATTTATAAAAATCTATCAAAATCCAATTTACATTTCTAATAAATGAGATTTTAAAATATTTATTAAATATCTACGATATCCATTTCATATTACATACGATCCTAACTTTTCTAATTAATACACTCTCCCCAGTTCTCTTCCCTAGCTAAGATTTCAGCTTTCTGCAAGAGCAACAATTTTTATTTGTAATAGATATTGAATCAACCTCAGGTTTATTAAAATACACCCTGTAGAAGTGGATACGATTAAAATTTAATTAGAGCCAAAATTTAGCTTTAAAATCTTGACATGCCTTCTCATATATTGTCAATCATCATTACTAATTTTTTTGTCATCTACAGCCCGTCCACAAATCGGTTTATCATCTGGGTCTGGAGAACCTTCTCGTGAAGACTCGAGCTACGTGAATCTTGAAGGTATATGCAACAATTTACTTCCATTTACATTGGGTTGGAGGTTATATATTAATTTCGTGTCAGTGGCATTATTCATTTGAAAAGACTCCTTCAGTCTACCATCATTTATCTTTTTTATTTTTTATGATCAAATTACTAAATTTAAATAAGAATTTCATATTTTTTATTGTTGGAAAATATAAAAATTTATTGTCTTGGATGAAACAAATGCATCACTTTCTAATTTATACTTGTTCTTGTTCTTAGCAGACAAAATTCAAGAAATTTATTATTTACCTCTTCAATATTTACATAATTTACGAATTTGAATCAAATATAATTGGTATCCCAAACCTTTAATTTTACATGTAAAATTTTAATTATACAGGTGAAATGCTTGCTTCTCGCCAAGGCTTAACTCCTTGGATATATAATTGATGTTGATGCGGGTCAGGTATGCATAAACTAGAAAATAATTGAGAATATAATCTCCAGCTGCATTTGATAGACGGAATTGTGTTCAAATTTATTTCTTTAACCAGATGGTTGGATATAATTAATGATATTATACCCTTCGACAATTATTTGCGTAATAACAAAAATTTAAATACATTTACCAGCCTTTTTAAGATTTAATCTTATGATGACATTGTTCACTATAATATTATTTGTACCTAGACTAAAATATCGAATTTGAACAAGTAATTGCGTTAAAACCTCTAAATTCTTTTTCTCAATGAGCTAAATTTATCTCTTTGTTCGGATAAAAAATATGTAAAAATATAATTTACTGAAAAAATTATCACATATTTATACGAACAACAAAAGTATTACGTAGGCTCCATATACCTGTAAATTATTTAAGAGCATTTTTAAATATATCTTTTAATTGCCTGTATAAGAAAAAGATATTCGATTAATGTCAACAATTGCGCAATGCTCTAAGTTCATTATATTTTATGATAATTACATGTTGTCGCGCATTGCGCGAACAGTAAAAATATTTATATGGTAGTATAATCTTATAAAATTGTTAGGAGCCTTCTTACATGATTTTATGTTTCTTGAGCATAATTTATGTCATTTTGCTAATAGGATGTGATTATTAAGATTATGGAGTTTTGCGAAAGAGTACCTGATCAAGCAGTTTTGGTGATTTCTGCCTCTGGTAACCTTTCACATATCACATTCTCCCTTCCATTTATTGATAAGATTACATATGAGGTATGATTTTTTATATTCCTTAACATTCATTTATGTATTTATTTTATTTTGTTGTGGTTACATTTGACCATCATTCAATATATAAGTTTTTGATTTTGCAAATTTCATTTGTTTATTTATTCTATTTTATTACATTTACATTTAAGTGTCATTGAGTATATGTGACTATTTATTGTTTATGCTAAGGTTCTTTATTTATTTTCTTTTATTTGATCTGAATATAATTTTTTTTCAGTAATTTCACTGTTTAGTGAAATTCTTTCTTCTTTAATTCTGTAAATAACAAATTTTAGAGTGATTGTAGATGTTAATAATGTCTCTATCTTAATTATGGATTTGAACTTGTATCTTTGTCACAAGTAGGTACAATATTTTATCATTCTCGAATTTAAAAGAGCCTACTCAAGAAAGTGTAGCACATGAAACTCTTGACCTATAAAATCTTGTAGGCTAAATAATTGAAATTTTAATAGATTATGAATTCATATTATAGATCTCTTGATGAATGGTAAAATTTCTCTTTTTCTCTCCATCTATATTCATCAATTCCCCAAACTCTTTATGATGCTTTTATAGGGTAAATTTGAAATAATCAACTTAAGTGGATCCTTCGAACCACTAAATGGCGGAGGGTGTGTAAGCATAACTTTTTCTAGAAGAGAAGGACGCGAGGAAGGTGGCCCCGTAGTTGGACAGCTAAAAGTTGCTGATTTTGTTAGGGTAAAATCTTCTCATCTACAAAAACTTTAAAGTGCCTATTTTAACTTTATGGTCCTTTTGTAGACATCAAAAGAACATGTTAAATATATACATACTATCCTGGTAATATACTTATAAGGACTTCATCAAAATCTAGTCTTAATATTTATATATGTGTGTATCAGGTCATAATAGGTACTTTCAAAACAAGCTGTAAGAAGGCGAAGGAGGAGGAGCCTCAATGGGAAAAAGAACCTATTTTTGTGGAAGACAAACAAGATGACGCAGGTCCCAGCGGAGTGCATGAAAATAAGGTGGAAAATGACAATAATACAAGCGTCTAAAGTAATACTATACCATGTGTTTCAGGATTAATATATTTAAATTCATATAAGTTTTATTATTCAGCTTATGTATTTTGAATAGTTCAGTCTTGGATTCTTACCATGTTTTGTTATACTCTTCAATATTTGATGTTTTTTTTTCATAAAACTCATTTTCTAACACACTTTGTATGAGTTGCTCATTTTTATTGGTGAGGATTGTTGTGCGTACTTAAAATTAAACCCTTTTTGCTGTTGGCCCCAAAAGATTTTATCTTCTCTATTAAAATTTTTATAAATATTTATATATAAGGGCAAAAGTAATGTCTAGCTAAGACTTCATAAGTAGACCTAAAATGAAAGGTAATGTCTAAGGCTTCACGCCACAAAAGTCAAGTATTTATATATAAATATTGTTATAAAATCAATATTTTTAAAAGAATTATATTAAAGTCGATTTATTAAGGCCCCTAAAATAGATAATTTTTCTTATCGTAAAATTCTCATATCCTCTATAAAAATATAAATAATTATTGTGTGAACATTAACAAAACTTTAATTTTATGTTTATTCGAATTTGGTGTATATTCATATTTTATTATTTCTTTTAGTACGCTCCTCGGCCAAGTACTTCTAATTTGTAGACCAGTAGTTGTTTCTATTCTAATACGTTATTTTAATAATATTTCATTATATTATTTTAATAATATTGTATTAACAAATTTAAAATCTTATATTGAAAGTTATTTGTGAATATGTTTTTAATCTTTAACTTAGAAGTTATCCAATGCCCAATCTTCATCTGAATATCCCTAACTAATAAACTGCCTCCCTCATGCATGGTAGCTGGATCATGTACCAAATTGACCTCAAAATGATTTCCCCCGTAGCATTAATCACAACATACCTCATACTATACTGATTATAAAATAGTGGAAATAGTGCTAAGTGAACAGATAAGGGCAAATATGAAAAAGTAGGTGTCAAAGGCTCCTCCGGGGGCATTGACGGTGGTGGAGTCACTAAGTGTTGTGGCCAACTTTTCACCCGTCAGGACATGAAGATTTCTAAATATGATGACTGCACTATTGACATTAAAAGTTGCTACTGACACAAAGAAAATGGACGTCAAGACTCACGTCAACTTTAGTCGACATGATAGAACCGGAGCTCAAAGACGATTATCAGTCATCCTAAAAAATAGGATGTGATAACAATTTTATCTCTAAAAGATAGGATCATAAAGAATATGGCTCCTACAATTTAGGCACGGGCTGATGGGAGTTAGAGGAGTAATATATCATCAAATTACAAGCTAATTAAACATTTTCTACATGATATATTTAAGCTAGACACACAACTGACGACTGACAACCTAGCTAAGAAATGATATGAAGGTACTCGACGGGAGTAAGCCAACTCGACGGGAATGGAACAACATGAGAATAAGTCTTATAAAGTTCCTCAAAGCTAGGAGGGGATTATTTTTATCCCTAAACTATACGAATGTGTAGAGAAAGTGGTGCAACAACTTAGAAACGTGCATAAGTGATAGAAGGAAGATAAAATACTATGAATTCATTATCTACAATGACACTACACATACTTATACTTAGACTAGAATTCTACTGCATCGTCTTCTATAATCACTCTCTTCATTACCCACCTAGCCACGGTATTCTTTATATTATGTATAATTTATACATTATCTATAATAAAAAAAATCCTACATCACCTACACTAGCTACAACACCACTAATACTCAACCTCTACAATAATACATAAGAATTTGGCATCAGGAGCATATTTTCTATAATTCTTGTATTTTATCTTCTTGTAATTAGTTGTAATCATCTTGATATCATTATAGTGGAATCATTTTTGCTGGGTATCATCCCACCCGTGGTTTTTACCCTTTCACGTGGGTTTTCCTCGTCACTATTTGCTTGTGTCGATTTCTTTTATTATTCTTGTTCTTAACTTTGTTGTTTCAAATGCTTACACATTAAATTGATCGGACTAAGCTTTTAACCCACAAATTTTGGTAAAAATAATTGGCGCCGTCTGTGAAAAATTAGCTAAGAGTCTATACAATTTTCAGTAATGGGTGCTGATTCTCTACATGAAGCTGCGAAGAATAAAGATGATAACGTGGATACGAATGAGGACATGGTTTCATATATTAAAAAGATTCAATATGACATGGATACTCTTCATTCAGAAAAGGAGACACTCAAGATAAAGCTTGGCCATCAAAAACGGAAAGGTTGATTATACCAAGCGTGGTACGATGACTAGACATGGACTACAAATATGATGAAGAAGAAGAAAAAGAGATGAGAGATATGATTGCACATAAACCACATGTTCCTAAGACCTTGTAGAATGCAACACCTACAAGCTACACATGTTCGCCATTCACGGACAATATCGTCTTGGTTGATATACAAAATGGGTCTTTGACACCAAATTTATGATGTACAATGGAGTAGATGGCCTTCAAAAGCATGTGCTCAATAAAAATAACAAAAATTTTTGATTTTAAGTTCCAAGGAATTACATAAACCATGCATTTGTAAGGGTTTTTGGAGCTATATTGACACGTCTAGCGTTATAAGGGTTTGTAGAACTGCCTGACAGGTTGATTAACTAATCCACAGATTTTATCGACACCTTTAACCTGAAATTCATAATTAACAAATGTTGTGAGAAGGCGACGAGTGACCTGTATCACATCGTCTAGAGGATTGTGGACTATGTCATGCTAAAATAATGGTACAAATCAGATTTAAGGAGGACAAGATCGAAGATTTTTATAACTACTATCACCCTAGTTGAAGGATAACGATATGAAGTTCGTGATATAGGAAACCCAACACTAGAGATGAACGAGAAGGAGAAAATGTTGACTCTATAGATAGACACATATATTATAATAATAAGTCCACATATTGACAAGATATACATTCCAAAATGGAGCCAAGGTCAGTGACTTATTGACATACCCATAAACTGACACGATGTTCAATACAACGACAAAGCATGAGATGTTGACACCTCTGAAAGTTTCCAACGGCTCCAACCTCAATTGACTACAACCTTCATACGAGAGAAAACCAATAACACGACGAGAAGAGCCAAAACAGCTGCTGGTCATTACGACGAGTCCAGAGAATATGGTTAAGGTCACCTTGATGATAAGGGACATGAAGGTTGTTATTAGATAGGACGTGGCACCAAAGATAGAGTCTAACTTGATTGATTTTATGACAAAAAGAATGAACACCTTCGCTCAGAAACAAGACTACATGATAGGTACCAGTCCTAATGTGATCACACACAAGTAGAATGACAACCCAAACGACGTATATGTCAAGTAGGAACTGAACTTTAAAAATGTTGGCTTATTATTATAATTCCAAATATAGCACTAATCATCTACTAGGACATACATCTGGAATAATTTAAGGTTATGTCAAATGTAGCACATAATCCTTTATTGCTGTCATAAAACTGGTTGCCATTCTCAATCCTGACTACACCGGAGCCAAAGATCTTATTCGCCAACTTGGATAGATCATATCAATAAAAATACATGAACCAACTCCCATGTTGGTCAGTAAAGATAATAGAATCCTCCTATTAACTATAGAAGTACTCTGATTAATGAATCTACAAATTAAGAAAAATTAACAGAGTGAGTAACTCACTAATCCAAATAATGGACTGGCTATAACTTAAAATGATACGTAAACGTCGACACGATCAAGGTATAATTTTATTTACAAAGAATTTGATTTGTGAGAATTATCGATACAAAGGACACTCTTGGATTATCTCAAACAAGGAACAACCCGTACATTATAAGAAAATTTTATGCTTAGTTCAATTTGATTTTGGAGTAGATAAATGAAATTTATAATAAGACCTTAGTTGATTCTTAGAATACTTTTGACAACAACTAAATTGAATGATCAGTCAGCTTTTTTAATTAGTTGAATATTTGTAATTTAATTTCAAAAATATATTCGTATGAAAAGACTTGTAGCGGCTATCTCGAACTAAAACACTACACCATAGATTGGCTTTCGCAACGCACTTTTAAAAATTTGCTTAAGATTCGTTGTTATTTCTTGACAAGTTTTGACAAATTTAAAGATATTGTAATGATTTTTTAAATTGTTATATTTGAGTTAAATTTTTGCAAAATTTGAATTATTTAGTAACAATTTTAGAAAAACGTTGCCATTAATTCAAAAATTTTGGGCTAAAACTTTGGCGGGCTGTAAGAAAAGCAGGCTTTAAATTTTTTTTGCCCAGGCTATTAGACACAAGCAGCTTACTAAAATACACCCAAGACATTATTTGACCTAGACCAAAATACACCCAAACACTCTGATAGGCGAGCGGCGAGCGAGACATTCAGAGAAACACTGATTCAACGTCAATCGATGTAATCTGGAAGATTCAAGCTCAAATCAATTCAACCTCGAGGAACCCTCAAACTCAAGGAGGTATGTTATTCCCCCAAATTGATTATGTATCTATTTGGGTTTGTGCATTAATTTGCAATTCTTTTTTATGATCGAGTTTGTGTGCGGGTTTGTGTTCAGTGCTTATTTGTGTTATGTTTGTTTGTATTAATTAGAGTTTTTGTGATAATTTGGGATTTTTTTTTGTTAAATTGAGTTTTTTCTATGAGTTTTTATTAAATGGAGTTTCTTTTTTGTTGGCCGCTCTCTTTTAAATTTTCATATAATTTCTATGTTTATGCTAATGTATATGTATTTCATGTATATGCTAATGTGTATATATGTATATATGAAGCTTCCCTGCTTCGATTAGGTTTATATATACAAGAAACCCCTAAAAAGCTTTCTTTGGTCCATCACTAGTCATAACTTGCAGTGTCTAAGTAGATGACTAACTTGTAGTCTCTCTCTGTGTGTGTGTGTGTGTTTGTATGTGTAGATACATTTTCTTTCTTATTTTAATTAATTTTCTTTATTGAATGTTTATGTAAATAGATATGTGTATTTAAATGTATATGCCGATGGATTGGTTGTGGATGAATGTAGAGGTTGCGTCATTTGTTCACGCTTGCGAAGGAGATGCTGTTACAAAGCTAACTAATGAGAAGATACCTTACTTTAATGCCCCCATTTATCTTCAGAACAAGACTCAGATCGGGAAAGTTGATGAAATTTTTGGTCCAATCAACGAATCAGTGAGTCATATATCTATCATGTTTATATTATTTCTGGCTGCCACTATTGATTATATTGATTTGTATGCTTTGATAATTAAATATGGTTCTAATTATATTATTGTGTAGTTTTTCTCGATTAAAATGATGGAATGAATTGTAGCGACTTCGTACTCAGCTGGAGATAAGTTCTACATTAATCCGTATAAGCTTCTGCCATTGTCTAGATTTCTTCCACAGCTTAAGTAAGTTTCTTATATGTTATGCATTGGTCATAAAAAGAATTTGATGTGCTTTTTGTTGTTGGAGGAATCATCTATATTCTTTAGGTTTTAAGTTACATTTTAACAATTTATAAAAGGTCAGTTTACAATAATATAAACGCAGTCCGTTTGGAACCATTACTTGTTAAGAGAAGCATTTTCTAGTAAAGAGAAGCATTTTCTATCTACAAGACTAATACGGGGGCTTCAACTTGTATTAATAACATATGGCAGACAAATCAAATGATTGAGGGTATAGTTGACAGAATATACTCTGCTCGTCTCTTATCTATCTACCCTTCTTCTGTTTTTATATTATTAGGACAACCACTCTATCTATCCAACTCTCAGGACAACAAACAAGAGAAGAGATGAAGTATTGTGGATGGTCAACACTGTTAAAGCTTTTAGTTTTGCAATGTTTCACAATCTTATTTGTTGTCTCCAAAGAATATGATTTCTACTATTTTGTTCAACAGGTTAGACCATCTCTTTCTTGTGCATGGATTTTGTTGTTATATATAATATTAGCTGTTCATAGACTATTCTTCATAGTTTAGATATTATGTATGTATTGATCCTGATATGGGATTCTTGCGCACTAGTTATGACTTTTTCTTGTTTGTGTATTAATATGAATGAATATGCAGTGGCCGACATCATATAGTGATACAAAGAAAAGTTGTTGCTACCTTGTAACAGGGAAGCCATAAGAACATTTCGGTATTCATGGAATATGGCCTAATAGCAACAATGGCTCTTACCCCACTGAATGTGATTCTAACAACACTTTTGATTATTCTCAGTTACCTAGGATATAAAATTTTAGTTTATTTGAAATCTTACATCCAGCTTGCTAGAGAACTTCTTTGAAATTTATTTTGTGCAATGTTGATTTCTGCAAGTTTATAAAGGTCTAGCATAAACTGTAGGTAGTAGATCTAACAAGTAGCTTGCAAGAGAACTGGCCAACGCTAGCTTGCCCAAGTGCTTTCGGATTGAAGTTCTGGGGACACGAATGGGATAAACATGGGACTTGTTGCGAGACCTATATCGACCAACACTTTTACTTTCCATATGCTCTTCAATTGAAGGAGAAAGCCAATACCCTCCAATCCCTCGTAGGTGCAGGTACTCTGTCTATATGAATTACCTAACTTGTGATCTAATTTCATAGCCAGAAATTAAATGTCCAACGTATTCCCAACACCGAATTTTGACTTCTTCTGTCAACACGTGTTAAGAGAAGCATTTTCTAGTAAATAAAATTTGCACATTGTGCTGCTTGTCTCATATTGCATAGAGATTAAAGGTTGAGTATTAGTACTTGCTCAGAAATAATAGAACCCACTTCTCTTGATTTATATTTAGATGTTTACTTGGGGAATATCATATTTCCTCCAAAATAACATAATAAGCACCCATGATATCTTTCGTTTAGTACAGCGGAAGAATACTTACAACTATATGATCCAAAATATTGTTCTTTCCTCTAAATTTACTTTTTTATTTATTTCCGTTTTGATGTAGACACATTATGTTCTGTTGCTCTCTTCCTTCAAAGATCAACTACAACAACATGCCCGCGTGCATGCAATGGAAGCAGTCATGGCTTGCTGGGAACTTGAGCAGTCTTTGCAAAGTCTGACAGTTAATTTTTGTTGCTTACTTCTTATAAGTTGTCTTCCAAAGGAGAATTCTTATGCTGCATGATACTTATTACATTTACATATAAAAAACGTTTAACATGTTTTACATGATTATATCCTGGACTGTTCAGTTTCTAAGCTGGTTGTTTGTTCACTTACAATTAAAGAGCATATTACTCTATCATAAATGCCTTTTCCTGCATCCATATAGTAGTTCAATTTATATACTGCAAGTCACTTCTTCAAAATACATGTAATGACATGCTATTGTCTTATATGGCCGTATATTGTGTGAATATAAATAACAACTATGCTTCATAAGAAGGGTCTATATTGATGTCCATGAATAGTTATGTATCGATTGTGAATTTGTGATGACAGGTAGTTTGTGATTATAGATGAAGCTCGTGATAGAAGTCTAATATTGGAGTATTCATATGCTTAAAATGTTACGGTGTATATAGAAGTCTTCATTCTCATATTTCAAAGTTGATTCTTAGCTGTATCATTATTTGGCAATCAGAGCATATGTTTAAGACACAGCATGATTCGAGCAATCAGACATCTTCTGATTATCCATAATATCAATTCAGTCAGCAACAACAGGTATAACAATTTTAGCAGCATCAGACACCCAATGTTCCGGCATTGTCTCAGAGAAAGCTTTGGACTATCGCACCTGGGAATCAATAGTATCCGAATACTAGTACATAAGAGGATGGAGATGCTAACCCTCAGAAAGCAGCTCTTTTTCAGCAAATTCAGCAAGGGAAACAGAACTTTTGTTTAAATTATGCCTTGAATTTAATTTACTACTTAGATTTGGAATGCTTTCTAAGATTATATTGTAATGTACCACTTCTGGATTGCTTGATACTTGATGCTTGGATTTGGATTGTAAATTGACAGTTGAAATTTGTGGCTTATATGCCTGGCTAGTAGTATATACATTAAGGATATTTTTAATTTTTCTTTTAAAAAATGTTGCTATTTCATCGAATTATGTTGCTAAAAAGTTACAAAAGTATTGCAACAAGGCCGAAATCATTGCAATATCTTGGTTAAAATTATTGCAATTAGTCTAATTTTGTTGCCTAAAAGTCATTAAAAAGATACGAAATCAAGCTAATGCAATACTATTTAGGCGTTGCCGTAGACCAAAATTTGTTGCTATATCGATTTATTGCAATGAATTAACTACGTTGCTATATGGTGCTATATTTGTTGCTAAATCGACCAATTGCAACGCACTCAGGTGCAATGCCCAAATTTAGCACATTTGTTGCCATAGATTCTATTGCAACAAATATAGCACTTAAGGCAATATTTTCTCGACGTTGCTATAAGCAATCTATGGTGTAGTGAAAGACATGCCATGTGGATAATAGTTGAAATATCGACTTGAATGTAGTAAAAAAATTTAGAATATAGGATACGCCCTCTTAAAGCAAAGATCTAGTCGTACTCCTAAAATGTTAATCGACTGTCGTATAATAAAGGTCCAAAACATTTCATAAAACGAACCAATTCCTTTCGTGAAATTTTCTCTCATTGAGAATAAACTAAAATACTTTCATCAAGTATTTATTAAAATAAAATAAATAAATAATCAATTAGAATATTTATATAAATTCAGTTCTAGAAAAAAATATATAAATCCCTTCTACAAAATGTATTCTCTCGTATATAATATAAAATACTATAGTGACAATTGAAAAAACTACTTTAATCGTGTAAAAACTACTTTAATTGTGAATTCTATTACTTGGATTTTCGTGATCGAAGGTTACTAATTAGACATATGACAGCATTTGGAAAAAGGTTTTGGGACTGACGAATTTTCTTTTAAATAATATAGTTTACGAGGTAATTTGTGACGATGAAAGGTGTTCACAAAATTTTAAAGTAAAGAGGAGATCATCACAAATCTTTAGATACCAAAATTAATAAATGTGGATTTATAATACCTACAAAAATCTATTAAAATCCAGTTTACGTTTCTAATAAATGAGATTTTAATATAGTTATTAAATTTCTACGAATATTCAGAAACTTTTAAAATTAAATACGATCCTAAAGTTTCAAACTAATACACTTTCCTCAGTTCTCTCCCCGTAAGATTTCAGCCATCTCCGAGAGCAACAATTTTTATTTGTAATAGATATGGCGTCAACCTCACGTTTATTTTCACGAACTAAATCACCAAAATCACTTTGATTTTAAAATTCTACACTCCCTATTAGTGTAGAAATTGATACGATCACAAAAGATTAAAGCAAAAATTTAGCTTTAAAATTCTGATAAGCCTTCTCTTATGTTGTCAAATATCATTACTAATTTTTATGTCATCTACGGCTTGTTCGCAAATCGTTGTATCATCTCGATCTGGAGATCCTTCTCGTGAAACTCCAGCTACGTGAATCTTCAAGTTATATGCACTAATTTATTTCCATTTGCATCTGGTTGGAGGTTATATATCTTTTTTACTTTTTTATGATCAAATTACTAGTTTGAATAAAAGTTACATACTTTATTATTGTAAAATATAAAAGGTTATATTTCGAATGAAACAAGTGCATCCCTATCTACTTTATACTTGTTCTTAGTAGAGTAGATTCACGAAATTTATAATTTACTTCTTCAATATTTACATAATTTATGAATTTGAATCAAATTTAACTGGTATACTAAACCTTTATTTTTACATGTAAAATTTTAATTATATTGGTAAAATTCTTGCTTCTCGCGAAGGCTTAACTCCTTGGATAATTGATGTTGATGTGGGTCAGGTATGCCTCAACTACAAAGGTATTGTGATTATATAATGTAACTGCATTTAATAGATGAAATGCTGTCCAAATTTATTTCTTTAACTAGATGGTTGGATATAATTAATGATATTATACCGTTTGACAATTATTTAATAACATTTACTAGCCTATTTAAGATTTAATCTTATGATGATATTATTAAATATAATATTATTTAGAGCTAGACTAAAATATCCAATTTGAACAAGTAATCGCGTTAACCCCTATAAATTCTTTTTCTCAATGAGTTAAATTTATCTCTTTCTTCGGATAAAAGATATATAAAAATATAATTTACTGAAAAAATTATCACATATTTATATGATCAACCAAAATATTACGTGGGTTGCATATATCCTTAATTATTTAAGAGCATGTTAAAATATATTTTGCAAGTGCTTATACATTGAAAAGATATTCGATTAATGTCAACAATTGCACGATGCGCTAAGTTCATTATATTTTATGTGGATTACCTGTTATTGCGCATTGCGCGAATGGTAAAAGTATTTATTTGGCAGTATAATCTTATTAAATTATTAGGAGCCTTCTTCTATGATTTTATGTTTCTTTAACATTATTAATGTCATTTTTCTAATAGGATGTGGTTACTAAGATAATGGAGTTTTGCGAAAACATACCTGATCAAGCAGTTTTGGTTATTTCTGCCATTGGTAACCTTTTCCTGATCACATTCACCATTCCTTTTATTGTCAAGATTACATATGAGGTATAAATTCTGATATTCCTGAACATTCATTTATGTATTTGTTTTATTTTGTTGCGGTTACGTTTGAACGTCATTCAATATACGTTTGACCAGCAGTTTATTCCTTATTCCCAAAAATCCTATTCCGGTCGGATCTAAAATGAATTATAAGTTTTTGATTTGTAACTTTCAATTATTTATTTATTCTATTTTGTTACGTGTACATTTTATTTTTACATTTTGCTAAGCCTTACATTTACATTTGACTGTCATTGAGTATATATGGCTATTTATTTTTTAAGCGCTTGTTGACATTTAATTCAATTTTTTATACAATAAAAGAAAAGATATTTGTTCAAATTCTTTATGTATTCTCTCTTATTAGCTCCTATTACAATTTGTATTTCAGTAATTCCATTGTTTAGCCTCACGACCCTGGTGATATTGATTCAGATTGGTCGAACTTGATAATAAAGTTCTTTCTTCTTTGATTCTGTAAATTACGGTAATTTTTAACGATTGCAGATGCTAATAAGGTCTCTATCTTAATTATGGATTTAAACTCATATTTTTGTCACAAGGTGGAATGTTTTACCATTCCTAAATTTAAAAGAGCCTACTCAAGAAAGCTTGTAGCACATAAACTCTTAAGTACCTACTAAATCTTGTGTTAGGAATCATGTACATTCTTGATGATAACTCAAACATTTAAGCATAACTTGTTTAAGTCTTTCTGTAGTTTATTGGTGAAAAATATCCTTGATTATTATTCACTAATAAGGCAGCTTATTTTAAATAAGTATTTTGTAATATATTCAACTTAGTCGCAAGATAGTAGTTGTTAGCTTGTTTGATCAATGGCTAAGTCATGTTGACAGTCAATAGATGTTTAGAATAGGTGGGTAAATTGTAGATATTTGATGCCTTGTAATTCTAGTCAAGTGAAGAGACTGTCAATGGCTAAAGCTCAAATGATCAACGGCTAACGACAAGGACTGAATATTAACGGCTGATTAGAATAACATTCTCAATGGCTAAATGTTCAAATTTCCATTGATAGTGACTTATCAATAAGGAATAAGATAAATCTAGCTTATCACGTGGGTTGATATAAGACTCAGTTTGAATTTGGAAGCCAATGTAGAGATTCCATCTTCCTGGGAATTCGAAGAAAGGAAAACATTCATTTATGTGCAAGCAAATTGGTGGATTCAAGAATGCAATCTATGAAAGATAAATTCATCCAAGTTGATCTTGTCACAATCAAAAGGAATGCAGAAGCATCTTATTGGACCTAGATAATAGGAAATATTTATTGTCTAGTAACTTGTATCTTGGTGATTTACAAACCAAGTGTAGGAGTGTTAGAACTCAAGAAATAATAAGTGTCTTGTGAGAAAAATATAGAGAATTCTTGAGAGCAAACACTGTAAAACGCAGCTGTGAAATTCCTTGTAATTTACACAGATTATTTCTTCAATATATACCTCAGGTGGTGAGCTTACAAACAAACCACCTGAAATTTTTAATTCCTCTATTATGTATTTAAGCATTACTTTCTGCATTAATAAATCATCTGTTATTCGAGAAGAAATTTTCATTTCTGTCTTAATTGAATTCAACCCCCCTTCTACAATCAACAATGGTTAGATTGTTAGCAAATAAAAATGGGTATCATGGCAAGCCTTCAACACACAGAAGGTGTAAAGACCTGTAACAATCAACCATGGGAAAGAAGGATGCAGGGATAAAGATTCCAGTCCTAGAAAAGGATTATTACTCTTACTGGAAAGTGAGATGATGCTTTATCTCTTGTCTCAGGATGAAAGCTATGTAGACTGCATAAACAATGGTCCTCATATTCCAATGGATACAATCACAGTATTAGCAGCAACAGATGGAACCATTGGTGCTGATAGAATCATCCCTAAGGATCTAGCTCGGTATTCTATATAAGACAATGAGAAAATCAACAAAGATTAGAAAACCATGAATATTCTGTTCAATGGCATTGATTCTGACATGTTTGAAATTGTTATCAATGGTAACAACTCTAAAGAAGTTTGGGACACAATTAAAACCCTATGTAAGGGATCTGAACAAGTTAGAGAAAAAAAGATGCAGTTGTTCATACAATAGTATGAGCACTTTCACTATATTCTTGGTAAAGGACTGAGTGAAACTTTCAACAGATTTCAAAAACTGTTGAATGGACTAAAGCTGCATGGAAGAGTTTACCAAGTGAAAGACTCAAACATGAAATTTCTCAGATCTCTTCCAAGAGAGTGGAAATCTACCACTGTTTCTATCAGGAACTCTTACGAATATAAAGATTATAATCTTGATAGACTCAATGGTGTTCTGAAAACTTATGAGCTGGAGATGCAACAAGATGAGGAAATGGAAAAAGGGCAAAAGAAGGACAAAACTATTGCTCTTGTTGTATCTAGTAAGACAGATGAGCTGGAGGAAGCCAAGATGGAATCTGTGAAGACAAAGGTGGCACATGAGTCAAGAATTGTAAGTGCCAAATGCAAGGATAAGGTTGCTGAAGATGATGCTGATAATGCTTTAACACAAGAAGAACAGGATGATCTTGATGAGCACATGGCAATTATGGTAAAAAGATTGTCTAATCTGAAATTCAAAAGAAGCAAGTCATTCTCTAAACCCTTCAGAAAAGATTCACAACAAAACAAGAGTCTTGTTGATCGATCAAAATTCAAATGCTACAACTGTGAATTTGCTGGTCACTTTGCTAATGGGTGCAGAAAACCAAAGTGTGAGAAGAAAGAAGCCATGTAAAGTGTGGACTACAAGAAAAAATACTTTGAGCTTCTCAAACAGAAAGAAAAAGAATTCATAACAAAGGAAAAGGACTGAGCTGATGGAGATGATTCAGATGAGGAGAAAGAATATGTGAACCTTGCACTCATGGCCATTGAGGATGATCAAGAAGCTAGTTCTCCTAGCAATCAGGTAATAACAACTAACCATTCTAAATTGAGTCAAGAAGAATGCAAAAGTACTATTAATGACATGTCTTCTGAACTGTATAACTTGAATGTCACTCTGAAATCTCTTGCTAAGGAAATTGCTAGGATAAAAAATTCTTATGCCTTGTTAATTGAGAAAAGTACTCTGTTAGAAGGTGAGTTGTTAGATATGCAGAAAACTAAGAAAGATTGCCAGATTACTAGAGAAGACTTGATAGTTGTCCTTAAAAGAGAAGAAATTCTTAAAAAATAACTAGAAAGAGAACATGAAGTAAATGCTTAGTAGAAGGAATCAAGAAATGTAGCCAGTAAAATTGTTGATCTTCAAGGAGTTGTCTTTCTGGAAACAGGAATAGAAGAAGTTAGTCATTGTTGAAGATGAATCTTCCAATGGTGACTCAACGGATAATGATCATCCATTGATCAAAGATAACTCAACGAATGAAAATTATCCATTGAAAGCCACCTCCAGTGTGTCTGAAGAAAAACTTAAGAAACTCGATGGGAAGTTTGGTCATGTTAGAAAAAACTTTGTGACAAGAGAATGTAGGTTTAAAGAAGTAAATATAGGTCATTTATCCAACAAGCAATTGAAGGATAAATTAAAGAAGTTAGAGGTTAAGACAAAGGTCAAGAAGAAGAATAACAGAAATGGAAAGGTAGGAATTAACAAGCATAATAACTACACACCAGATACATATTATTCTAATGTTCAATTTCCTGCATCTCTACCTGCTATGCCTAAGGCTACTAATCAAAACATGCATGGTTTGCTTGCTCAGAATGTATCCATGCCATTTATTTCAATTTCCTATTTTCAAGCATTTAATATGCCTCATATGCCATGGAACATGCATGAGTTGAATAATATGCAATCTCTTAGTTTTAACTATTATTCAAATGAATGCAGGAAACCAGAGACCAACACCGAGGGTCAAAGTGGACTTAAATCCATCTAAACCTAAAGTGCAAATGGTACTGAGTAGAAGAAAAAGGCTAACAAAGTAGGACCCAAGGAAACTTGGGTACCAAAATCAACTTGATTTGTTTTTCGTCTCTGACAGGGAAAAAGAAGGAATTAATGGTACCTGGACAGTGGATGCTCTAGACACATGACTGGTGATTCAACTATGCTCATAAGCTTTGAGGAAAGAGTTGGCCCTAGTATTACTTTTGGACATGACAGCAAGGGATATACTATGGGATATGACTTGATTTTAATAGAGAATGTCATCATAGAAAGAGTAGCACTGGTTGATGGTCTTAAGCACAACTTGCTTAGCATCAGTCAACTATGTGACAAGGGATTCAAAGTGAAATTCAACAGAGAAGCCTGTATTTTTTCCAATAGTGGAACAGAAAAGGAAATGTGTATGTAGCTGATTTGATTCAACGATGGAGATTCACTTACTTGCCTCTTCAGTAAAGCAAGTTCAGAAGAAAGTTGGCTATGGCACAAGAAGTTGTACCATCTAAATTTCAAGACAATGAATGATTTGGTTAAAAAGGATCTTGTGAGAGGTATGCCAAAATTGGAATTCTCCAAAGATGGCTTATATGATGCATGCCCAAATTTGGAAGCAAAAGAAGGCCTCTTTCGAAGCCAAATCAACCTCAACAATTGAAAAGCCCTTACAGTTGTTTCACATGGATTTATTTGGACCAGTCAATGTGATGTCAATTTCTAATAAGAAGTATTATCTTGTGATTTTTTATGATTTATTAAAATTTACATGGTCATAATTTCTGCATTCCAAAGATGAAGTAGGAGAAATCATTATCAATCACATCAGGATAGTCAACAACAATCCATATGTGAAAGTTAGAAGGATCAAAAGTGACAATGGAACTGAGTTCAAAAAAACTTTGTGATGAAAGAGTTCTGTACAACTGAAGAAATTATCCATGAATTTTCAGCAGCAAGAACTCCACAGCAAAATGGAGTAGTTGAAAGGAAGAATAGAACTCTTATTGAAGCTGCAAGGACAATGCTTGGTGAATAAAAATTGCCTACATACTTCTGGGGTGAAGCTGTGAACACTGCATGTTACACACATAATGTTTCCTTGATCAATCAAGCTTAAGGGTAACTCATTTCAATTGTTGAAGGGAAAGAAGCCAACAATTGATTTTCTACATGTCTTTGGATGTAAATGTTTTTTTAATTAAGGAACCAAGGGGAATATCTTGGAAGCGAAGACTGATGAAGGAATTTTTGTTGGGTATTCACTTGGCAAATCTTATAGAGTGTACAATCTCAGAGTCAACATTGTTATGGAATCAGTACATGTTGTCTTTGATGATAAAAACATTTTGGGATTGCTTGATGAAGGATTTTATGATGCTCTCAAGTTTGACAATGAGTCTGAAGAGATTGCTGGAGATGAGAGTGATGAAGAAGCTGAACATGAGTCGGTTCCAATGATTTCTCAACAAATGGATGACTTAGCAGTTGATCATCAATTTGAGCCATCAGTAGGCAATCAAAATATTTATCCATTGAAAGCAATAGAAGTTCAACAACTGCTAATCAACCTATCTCATCAGAGTCCATGAACTTAGGGGGAGCTTCTCACAATCAAAGTATTGTGTCTAAACATGCATGTAAGAATGATAAATCTACTTCCACAAGATCATCTTTACCTCCTCAAAGGAAATGGACCAGAGATCATCCATTTGAACTCATTATTTGAGATGCATCAGCTAAGGTCAGAACAAGAAGAGCAACTCAGGAAGAATGTATGTATAGAAGCTTTCTATCTCAACAAGAACCAAAGAAGGTTGAAGATGCACTTCTTGATTCAGATTGGGTATTAGCCATGCAAGAAGAGCTAAATCAGTTTGTAAGAAACAAAGTATGGAAGCTGGTACCTAAACCAAAAGACAGATCAGTTATTGGCACCAAACGGGTATTGAGAAGCAAGATGGATTAAAATGGCATAGTGACAAGGAACAAAGCAAGATTAGTTACAAAAGGCTACTCTCAAGAAGAAGGAGTTGATTTTGATAAAAATTTGCTCCAGTAGCCAGATTGGAGGCCATAATGATTTTTCTGGTCTATGCAGCACATGCCAATTTTAAAGTCTATTAGATGGATGTCAAAAGTTCTTTTTTGAATGGGGAATTAGAGGAAGAAGTCTATGTGTGTCAACCTCTTGGTTTTGAAGACACTAGATTTCGAGATTATGTCTATCTCCTTCTCAAAGCACTGTATGACAAGCACCTAGTAGCTCTATCAGAGATACTGTTGATTAAACTCTGTTTTACAGGAATGTTAATAACTCTTTTATACTTGTTCAGATTTATGTGGATGACATTATAACTCTTTATACTTGTTCAGATTTATGTAGATGACATAATATTTGGCTCAACAGTTGAGACTTATTAGATAGCTCACCTGCCAAAACACCAATGTCCACTGCCACTAAACTTGCAATGAACACTAAAAAAAGAGAGTGGACATTACAAGTTATAGAGGCGTTGTTGGCTCTCTTTTATATTTAACTACTAGCAGACCATATATTATGTTCTCTACATGCATTTGTGCTAGATTTCAGTCTGATCCTAGAGAGTCTCACCTAGTAACTATTAAGAGAATTTTTAGATCTCTTAAAGGAACACCAAACCTTGGCATTTCGTATCCTAGAGAATCTGATTTTGATCTGATTGGATATTCAGATGCAGATTATGCAGGTTGCAAAATTGACAAAAAGAGCATAACTAGCACCTATCAATTTCCAGGAAACAAGCTTGTCCCATGGTTCAGCAAGAAGCAGAAATCTTTATCAACTTCTACTGATGAAGCTGGATACATTTCAGTTGGAAGTTGTTGTTCACAGATTTTATGGATGAGAAATCAATTATTTGATTATGGCTTAGAACCGGAAAAGATTCCAATTTTCAGTGACAACCCAGTGCTACTGCCATAACCGAGAATCCAGTTCAGCACTCAAGGACTAAGCACATAAACATAAGGTACCATTTCATCAGAGTACATGTTATGAATGGTAAAGGACTAAGCACATAGACATAAGGTACCGTTTCATCAAAGAACATGTTATGAATGGTACATTGGAACTTCACTTTGTTCCAAGTGGAAAACAACTAAAATATTTATTTACCAAGCCACTAGATGAATCCACATTTACAAGGTTAGTAAGTGAACTTAGTATGCTTAATTATGCATGATTATGTGATAAATCTGTCTATTTTGTTATTGCAGCCAATGATGATAATTGATCTTCTTTAGAAATTTTATTTCTAAGGAAATGGTTTTGTTTTGCCTAAGTCAAAATTGCCATATCATCGGATAATTTTATCAGTTGATATTCAATAATCATCAATGAATATTTGTGTGAATTATATGTATTTATTTGTTAAATTTTATTTTTAAATAAAATCACAACAGATAAATGTATTTGTTTTATTTGCTTGCATGTAATTTTTCATGTGTAGTTAGTGTATTCAACAAGAAAATTATTTGCACAATAATCTAAGCTAGTTGAGTAGTCAGTCCTATTAGCTTTTAATAAATATCAAATTTTCAATAGTTTTGGAAAATTGTTGTTTACACTCTTGACTCTCCTTATTCGTAACTGTTGCATTCCCTGGCCTATAAATAGTACCATTAGCTTAACAAGTTCTCCTCACTTCCCTAAAACCTTTTCTATCAAAAGCTCTCCCTCTTGCTCTCTCAAAAATGATCTATGACTTTGAGACCAACAAGATTTACTTTGAGGGCATGATTTTAAATGGTCCTAAATCACATGAAGACATCCTAGTACTGCTAAGGATGATCGCGGCAGCCATTGAGAGGAAAAAAGCAAGGCGCGGCAGCCATTGAGAGGAAAAATGCACGTCAGACAGCAGCAACAGCCAGGAACCAGAAGAAGCCAAGCCAGGATGATAATTGCTCTGGGGTGGAGCTTCTTCCGGCATAGCTATTAGGGCCTAGACTCTAGATGATAGCTACGATAGGCCTCCCCAGTTCTATGATGTTTTAGTTTTTATTGAAGAACGTTTGTAATTTTTTTTATTTTAATGAAAAATCTTTTCATTAGAGTAATTTTGCATGAGCTCTACATTTCAATCTTGCCTGGATATGTTAGGTCTCAAATATACTGTAGAGGGTGGGGTCAATACAATTTGTAACAATCTAATCAAAATATGCAAGTAAATGATGAACAATTTTAGTATTGATGAATACAAACTGTTTACAGAATACAAGTACTCTCTCAAAGAATGTAGGAGTATTCTTGAGAGCTACTAGGTTACACAAAGGTTAAAATAATAATCGACACTTATAGTGTAAACCTGAAACTGTGTTTATATGCTACACAGCTACACTATCAATTACAAAGATATGATAGAAAAAGATAAACTAATGACAATGTATCATGTAATTGACAGCTTCTATTTCCTTGAGTCATGAACGGAAAAATCTCCGCAAATCTTACCTCTTATGGTAGAATCAATCATCTCCTGATTTGTAGCTTGATCAGACTCTGACACACAAAAGCTGATGACCTAATACTGATGACAAACATTGATGATGTCATCTGCTGTCAGACTCTGACAGATGGTAAATACTGATGATCTGATAACTTCTGATAATAAATACTGACTGTCATCAAATATATCTAACAGAAAAATCAAATGAAAATTTGTGAATATGTATGCTTGAATACAGTATATTAGAAATCATATTAAATTAGATGGACAACTGCTAAAAATCATCTAATATATTTAATTTAAGCTAGCACACAACAGTTTTCTTGTTTGTGTTTTTCAAGACTTACATTTATAGAGTGATCATTTCAATGTAGTAAATATCAATTATCACTCTTATCAGTTTGTCAGAATTTTTCTCTTTTTCTTTCTTTTTATTAAGATTTTCTCAGAATATTGTTTTGGGAAAATGTCAATTTTATTTAAGTTAAAATTACACTCTCAATGGATAATTTTATTTGTTGATAATATTAATAATTTTTCTTTATTTTTTAATTCAATCGCAGCTACGACTG
The DNA here is from genome assembly GCA_003724115.2 of Anethum foeniculum. Taxonomy (NCBI): domain Eukaryota; kingdom Viridiplantae; phylum Streptophyta; class Magnoliopsida; order Apiales; family Apiaceae; genus Anethum; species Anethum foeniculum. The sequence continues at coordinate 1,691 of PHNY01193325.1, read as the reverse complement.
ATTTCGTGCATACAACTTTAGCAGTTGATACGTGTGTTCACCTTTAGCCGTTGATTGTTCTCTCAAATCTAACTGTTAGTCACCAATGAATTATCCATCGATTTCTGTGTAGAAACGTGGATCAATAATGGTAACTTCTTTACTTACTTTAATCTTGAACGGTTATTCTTTTTCACCAGTTTGGAAAATGCTTTTGAGCAAAATATAAAGCCGATTATTTCACATCTTCAAATTCACATTTGTAAATTGCAACTAATCTTTCCTCTCTAGTCCCTAAGCAAAATTCTCAAACTGTTCTTACTCTCTAAGTAATAATGGAACCAATTGTCAAGATCCAGTCAAGCACATGATACATCTTTGAGTAGAATAACTTTGTTGCCCTGGTAGACAAAGATTGCGCCATTGCAGACTATCATGTCATGATGGATTTCTGCAAGCTCTCTTAAGCTATGCTTACAACTCCAACAATCTACTATGAGATTGTTGAGGAGATGTTGACTTCTGCTACATTTGATTCTTCAAATAAGGTACTTTCTTTTACTATCAAAGGTGTCTCTTACTCAATTAACAATGATGCTATTACTGCTTGCTTTAAGTTTCCTGAGAATACCTGTTGAAATAAACCTAATTCTGGTAACATTGTTGCCATGCTTAATTCAATGAGCTATGCACTAGAAACAGAGAATTTAGGTAGAACTGGTAGAAAAGGACTTAGAAAAGAATGGAGCTTTCTGTTTAATGCTTTTATTGAAGTATTCTCTGGAAAGATAGGTAATTTTGATGCTGTATCATCATCCATTCGTGACATGCTATACATGTTTCTCAATGATCAGTACTTCAATTTTGGAGATTTAATGCTATATGAAATTGTTGCTAAACTAGGAAATAAAAACACTAGAAATAAACATGTTTATTATGCTAGGTTTTTAATGATGTTTGCTAATCATGTTGTAGATTAGTTAGTAGTTACTAACAAAGACAGCAAGCTTGATTGCTGGGTCCAGACCAAAAGAGTTCTGGGTGACTAAATAAAATAGATCTTCACAAGGAGAGACCATTGATCTACTTTGGGTCTATTTAGGTATATCTCTCTATTGTATCTTCCTCTCAACCTCAAATTTCTCTGCCTTCAAGTGTTGCAATGGAGTCTTGCTCAAGTACCTAGTAGGCTCTTACCAAAGCAACCAAAACAAGACTTTCCAAATCAAAGTCAAAGAAAACCACCTCAGTGTTGGGTTTGGAGGCATCAAACATAGCGGAAAACGTAAATTAAAATCATA
>PHNY01193235.1:8222-19969 GCA_003724115.2 Anethum foeniculum | reverse complement strand
ATTAGTAACCAACCAATTACCTTTTTAAATTAAAATTCACTATCAATTTAATTAAAATTAAATTAAAAACTCATATGATATTGAAAAATAAGCCCGTGCATCGCACGGGTTCTAACCTAGTATTATTTAAACTAACATATGTATAAATATATGTGTAGGTAGGTGTGTGTAGGCTATTAATTATGAAATAATTAATATGCTTTAATAAAAATTAGCTATTAATGAATATTTAATATGAAATAAATAGGATTGGGGTTAAAATGTAATTTTACAGCTTTAAGGGCATAATTGTAATTTGACATTGAATAAATTGTCTCATCCAACCCCTAGCTGCTCTATTATATATATAATAGATGCCCAACCAATTTCGAATGTCTTTTTTCCTGTTATTTCTTCTTTATTTATCGTACATCATTAACAGCAATACAGTTGTTTGTTTAGCAACATTTACTCTGCGGCGTGTAAAATAAATAAAAAAATACAAGTGGTTAACATGTTTATTACATTTAAGCACCATATGGTTGAACAAAAGTTGCTCTTTGAGCAAACATGTCAGTGGGAACAAGACCAGTAGTACCCTGTTAACAAACTTGGGGCGACAATCTCATATCATTTCATATTTTTTGTTTTTTGTAAATATTTTATTAAAATTTTTATGTAACCATATAGTTGACGGGAATCGCGGCTCACTTTGATCCATGTTCCCCCTGTTTGGACTAAACTTTTCTACTTTTAATTTGATACACCTAGTCTTATATCTACCTAAGATTAAGAAGAAGTCTGGCAACTTACAGATATGCAATAGCCGAATCGAAAGTTTCATTTTGATAATGACTGTACTGTACTATACCAAAATATTTAAAATATGAGACATTTCTGATATCTGATCAAAAGTTGTCCAGAATATTGCATCCAGTCCATGACATTGTTAAAATAGGTACTCTCCATGTTTCATAGCGTGCCATCCTCTCATATATTTCAGAGCCCTTGTAAGTAAGCTGGTTTAACAAATTAAATGTATTCATCAGCTTTCTTAAGATGACTTTGCATTTGTAGATAAGAAATGTAAGTTTTATGGTAACGCCTCGTCTGAATTATATTTTTTTAAACACCGGACTTCCTAGGATTTGAACTTGGTCGAAAGAGTTGTCATACCATGTTAAGTTAGAACTTGATGCTAATTTGAGTAGCAAATGGTTATTCTTGAAGCAGAAGTAGTATATATCCTGTTGCCAGGCCATGTTTTGATGGTGCTGAAATAGAATAAATATTCCACCTGCACCCTATGTATTGACTGTGCTCTGCATATATAGGTCCCTCTTTTGTTAGTTTTTCATTTTTGATATAAAAATATGACAAGTTGTCAACTTCAATTGTTTTCAGCACACACATTAGACATTGCTGATATGGTCCAGTATCAAGCCTTTCATGGTGAAATTTCCAGACTGATTGTGTTATCAGAAGCTGAAAGAAGCTACTGGCAACAAGAACTTGGGACTGGAAGCTGCTTCTGAAAAGAGTGTAAATGAGGATCATGAGGCCAAAGACGAGCTGCACAGAGCTGAAAATGACCTGCTTAGTGTTCAGAATTCAGATAATCATAATTCAAAAGGCAGAAAAATCACAGAGCTCAGAGAGATGTTAGGTACACTTGAAACAGCAGCGATCATGGAAGAACTAGCCTTGAGACTGTAACAACCGAGAGAAATCATTGTCAAAAGGCACATATGCTATCTGACAAAAAGGTTGCTAGATTGTATTCTGAAGTTAAGGGGTTTGTAAAGCAATATGATGCTGCCAGAGACGAAATCCGAAGGTCACTTAATAGGTTGAGGGGGGCTTGTAAGAAAGCTGAAGAGAAGTTCCACTTTTTTAGTCTCTAAGCTTCACTTGTCATTTAGCATTGTTGATGAATTTGCAAGACCTGCCCATTTAGATATTTCGATGTGTGATACTTGATATCCCTATACAATAATTATGTAAAAATGCCTTATATATCTTTCTTATTACGTATTCTTGAGAGTAATTTAGAATATCTACATTAATTACCTTCTTATCACCATGTTCCATGAGCGGGATACAACAATATGTTTGGTTTGCTTCGGTTTTAATCATCTTAATCGTGACCTGGTGCCAGACATCCCCAAAACACAAATTCTTGTTATAGAAATGCATGTAAATCAGAACTTCTTATGCTTTCATCTTCTTTTGTGCTTAGACACAACAATCTAAATTGCCAAACAAAGGTTTGGTGCAAGGTTGAGGTCTTGACTTCTCTAAAAAAGGTCAAGAGTTCGACTCCTGTACGTGTATTGAACTATCAAAAAAACAGTCTAAATTAATTTTTTGTTACTTTTTGGCTTGATAAAGCTAGTAACTTATTCAAAACAATCAGTTCATGTGCTTTTACAAATTGGAAGGCTCATTATACAAGCAATATCTAGGTTTATACTTCAGTATCTATGTTTACATTGTCAATTTATATTCTGTTAACTCAGACTGTTAATTAAAAGCTAACATTACATAAATTTGATCCAAATTTGATCCACTCTATGCATACATGTAAAATCTATATAATCTATAATTAAAAAAAAACCATTATCAGCCGAATCCTAATAACTTCAGAACTTAACTGTCCTAGTTAAATTAACAAAAAAGAACCTGTCCTAATTAAATTCAAATTTTATTCCAAAGGCTAAAAATTGCTCCATCATGTAGGGCCAGTGACCAATAAGAATAGGCATCTTGTTTCTTTTAATGTGACTGTACTTTCACTCCATCCCTCATGAAGTTTAGCATGAAAATGGAAACTTTACCTTGTCCAATGTATGTACATCTTATGCACATATACATTCAATGAAGTGTATTTATCTTTTTTAACTTTGTTATCAGAACCCCATCTCAACACTAACATTATATAATTCCTAGAACTCATCTGAAGAAGAAGCTCAAGCAAGAAAATGAATACTAGTTTAAGAAGATCAACAAGAATAAGGAATAATGAGGTTCTTGATTTTCAAGATCCAATGCCTACAAAGAGGAGAACCCTCTTCAAGTGTAAGACAGATGTGAAGGAGCAGCAAGATGAGCATCAACAACAAGAAGATCATCAGGTTTTCACTCCTTGTCAAGGTATTTTATTCTATATGTACTAAGCAATTGTTTTACTTATATGCATTTTAGGGTGTAAAATTTGTACACCAAGATTCCGAAAGAAGCCAGGACCAAAAAGAATTATCTATTAAATTTTGAAATTCAACATGGACTATGGTCTAGCTAGGTTAGCTACCAAGGTTGCGCCCCTGTTTTTCGCACATAATAAGTGCGCGTAATAGGTTACAGCCATTATTAATTGTGGACCTGTTACCAGTATATATGTGCTTGCAAGGTAAAACAATTGTAGTTGTCCATTGTTGTTTTTTTTAGATGAGAGTAGGAGAAAGACCTTAATGTTACAGTGTGCTTGATTCCATATTTTCTTAGGTTTGGAGAACTCATCTAAACTTATGTAGTTGTTCTTTTTGGATCACCTGGGACAATCACATTCTACTTTTTTGCAGTGGCACAGGGACTTTAGCCATGGTAGTCAAAAGGGTTCTGGTCGGGGTATTGTGTCTATTTTACGGTGTCCCCTTGTTGTGTGTGCTATGTATACTAAGGAAGTTTTAGGATAAACTAGTGCCAAGGAAAGTACTAAACATCCACTAGTTAGAATGAGAGCTTGTTTTCAAATTCATGAATGCTCTGTGCGTATAGTTGAAATGTTAGCATTCGTCCCTCCATTTTTCTCTAAGCGCCTTGGTCCCTCATGTTCCTTTTGTGCACATCAGAAAATTTCCACTTGTAATGTTGTGGCCTGTTTGAGGTAGTTAGAGAAATGGTAATGAAACCACTAGAGTGAGCAAGCACATTCCCTATTTCAAAAGATAGATTTGGTGGTAAATGAACTACAAAGAGTAATTACATTCGGACTACGTTTCTGAAAAATGAATGTATACATTTACATAGCACTAGATAGATGGCCGCTAAAATAACAAAAGTCCAGTATATGGCAAGGTGAGAACTTGCAATATAGACGTCTATGTTGGGAGTACAGAGTACTCCAAACAGTAACAACTCGGTGACATTTTTGCAGAAAGGCACGATTTCTTTGTGGAGCATCCTTGTTAGATATGACACTAGGTATTTTACTATTCCATAGTTTTCCATCCTCCCTCAACTATTTCACAGTCCACATTAGTAAGTAATAAATTAAACGCATTCATTGTCAAATTTCTTAAAATGACTTTATTTATACTTAAATTTCTTAAAATGACTATTATTATGATAACTATTATAGGAAATGCTGAGGAGTGCAAACCTAAAGAAGGTCCACACAAAGAAGAAGATCATCAGTTTGTCATACTTCCTCCAGGTATATTAGCTAGTCTTAACCAATTATAATGTTGATAGTGCTGCATAAGTATACATGTTTTTCCACCCTATGTATTGACTATGCTCCCCCATACATATATGATAAGTTTTTAACCTAGCTTGTTTTCTACATTTTATTATTATGTTGATTTATGTACTGCAACAGATGAATGTATTCATAATGTTATAAATAGAAACTGAATCTAATAATAATTTGTACTTCATATTTTTTTTAGCAAAATCGAAGGGGAACCAACAACTCCGGCCACAGGACGGAGAAATACAACAAGAACATCATCTTGTCACTCCAGGTATCTTAGTCTGTATTTTCCAGACCATAATTTTATGGTACTGGAACAGTATAAGGTTTTCCACCTTTGTGTTCACTGTTCTCTGCATACATGCTTCTCTCTTTTGATATATGTCTGTGTATACATAAATGGTACGTAAGTTGTGAATTACAATTGTTTTTCGGCATTGATTATTTATCTTTATGCGAAGATTTAGTTTTCCTACTATTTGCTGCTAAAGGTTGATGTATTCATAATATTATTGAAACAAGACTGAATGTATTATATTTTTATTTAATATTATAGCAATATCGAAGGAGCGTCAACAACTTCAAGAAAATGAAGAACCACAAGAAGAAATAGAGCATCATTTTGTCACTCTTCCTCTAGGTATAATAAATCTGTATACCAAGTTGTATTCTGTAGATGGCGTGCTGGAAAAAAAGCTCCATGTTTTAATTGTTTTATGTTGTATAAAGATGATAAGTTGTTAACCTCAATTCATATATATTTATCATATATTATTGTGAGGAGTATTCATAATATTAATATTTTAAGCATAACATATTATGCTTAATGTTGATTATAGAAAAATCAAAGGAGCATGAAGAACAAGAAGATCATTCTGTCACTCTTTCACCAGGTATACTAATATGCATTTACCAAGTCATTTCTGTAGATAGTGCTGGAAAGTTTGCCGACCTTGCAGATTGACTGTGCTCTGCATTCTGCATATATAGTTCTATATTTTGATTGTATATCCTTCTCCAATAATAATGTCGTCGTAAAGAAACTGTCCTTGTTTTACTTGCTGCATTATGAGTAGTATGTTCATTATACCTATAATTTGTACATGCAGCTGTTTTAGGTTACAGAGTAGAAGCTGAAGTTGCAAATACTGGAGGCGCGGAGGTGATACCTATTGATATTTGTTCTTCGGAAGAGACGAAGCCTAAAGCTGATCCTTTATCATTGCTTCAACCTATATCCAAACCGAATTACCAGCTGGTCAAAGTTCCACAAGAGAGTCTCAAACAGATTATGGATGTGGCAGTTATATTCAAGTCTGCATTGGTGTCACATTTAGAAAATTTAGCTCACTCATTGGACATTGCTACAATGGTCCAAAGTGCCAATGAGTGTTTCAAACGAATGACAGCCCTAGAAGTAGATTATCAAACCTTTCATGGACAAATTTCCAGGCTGATCGAGTATTATCAGAAGCTAAAAGAATCTACTGAAGGGGAGAATTTAGAGCTAGAGGCTGCTTATGAAGCGAGTGTAATTGAAGCTGATGATGCCGAGAACGAGCTACACAGAGCTGAAACTGATCTGTTTAGTGCTCAAACTAATAACAATTTAACAAGAGAAAAAATCAAAGAGCTCAAAGAGAGCTTAGGCCAACTTAAGGCACAGGACGACATTGAAAGAACTAGAATTGCGACTTTGACAAGAGAGAGGGATCACCGTCAGGAGGCTCATTCGTTTTCTTTAAGGAAGGTTGATAGGCTGTATTTCGAAAATGAGGGGAAAGTAAAGCGAAGTAATGCTATCAGAGAAGAAATTGAGACACTACTTAACAGGTTGAGGGGTCCTGAATGAAAGCTGTGGAGAAGAAATCCATAAGATACTAAGCTTCAGTCATCATTCTAGCATTATAGATGCAAGACCTACCATTTGGATATTTCAATGTAAGATATTTAATGTCTCAAGAATGTCAAGTAAAGTTCACATTGAGTAAACTGTTTAATACCTGACTTACTAAAGCAGTAACTTGTTTAGACAAGCAGTTGCTACATTTTTGCAAACTGAAAGGCTTATTATGTCAAGAAATCCATGCATGTACTTCAATATCTACTTATTCGATATATATTATCAGATTACATATCCACATTGTAATCCAAATATAATCTGTCAACTCTGATTGTGATTTTCACAATGGAATATTCTAAATTTGTGTATTATAAAATAAATAAATTTTATTCACTCAACACATACGTATAATAAAATTTATATAATATAAAATAACCAACGGAACAATTTTTATCACTCAAAAAGTAAAAACACCGCGATAATTTTTTTTAAAAAAATCATTTAAACAAAATAATAATATTACACATTAGTAGCATTTAAATTTTAATATCCAACTAACCCTTTTTCACATGCACCTTATAATAATGTCATTATCTGATCAGAATATGAGATAAGTATAAAAAGCCTTTTTCCATTATATTATTTTTTGATATTAATAATTTTTTAATTGATAAAAAATAAAGGTGGTGCGTAATACGCACCTTGCGCATAATAAAAAGAATCCAAGTAGAAAACAACAATTACTAAAAGCGTTTACTTTATTTTCATTTTATGATTATCTTGACATTATCGTATTTTTATTAAATTCTACTACCAACCCACTATTTCTGCTCGGCGATTGACGGAATCTTCGCCGTCGTTTCGCCGGAATCTAGCCTCTAAATTCTTGCCTCATATATACACACACATACCATAATTATATCTTAATTTTACTTCTTATTATATAAGCTAAAATCGTTTTTTTGTTAATTGTTTAATAATATATTAAAGGTGATAAATTTAAGATCTGAAGTTGATTTGTGATCAGTGGAGATTTTGAGGATCTGGGTCTGTTGATCTGTCTTCTTGTGTGAATCTTGGTGAGTTTTAGCTCATTTTTAGTGTTTTTTTTTATTAAAGATTTAAAATTTATGTTTATTTGGTGTTGAATTTGAATTTTTTTGACTTGATTTTAGCTGATTAATTGGTGAATTTGATTGTTTATGTTTAAAGTTTGAATCTTGAGGTGGGTTTTTAATTTTATCGAGTTTGTATGTGTTTTGATAGTTAAACTACCTGCTCAATGTTATGTTTGCATGCATACTTACAGATGTGTGTAAGTAGTTAATTTGTGTGTTTGAGTAGCTGAGTTTGGGGTTGAATTGGGTTTAGTATAGTTTAGATGATTGTTTGGTGAGTTTAGATGAAATGCAGAAACAGAGCATGCTTGCTGTCGTAATTAAAAGGTTAAAACGTTGTGTTGGTTTTCGAGGCTGGATTAGGAAATTGATTAATTGTTTGTCGGAATAATTAGAGTGTTCTGAAATGGGTAATTTGTTAAATGTCTAATTAAGGTATCTGTGCGTTTTCATAGTTTGGATTGCATTGTTTGTCGTGTTTTTGTGTTGTAGATATTTAATTTTGTGAGAGATGGTAAGGATATGGTGGTGATTTTTTTTTTTTGGTTAATGTCAAATTTAGATTAGTTGTTTATTGTACAGGAAGTAAACGTGACATTCATCTCAACCGGACGACAGATGTTGAACACTGTTGGCTGGTTATAATTTACTTCCGAGGGTTGGGCCAAAATTGAGACGATGATACCAAAACAACAGGAGGCTTATAGAGCTAGAGACAATGCCTTGAAGCTATTTGCGGTGAAGGACTTTGTTGGTGCTAAGAATTATGCTTTGGAGGCCTACATGTTGTGTCCTGAACTGGAGGGTATATCCCAAATGGTGACGACGTTTGATATTTATTGTGCTGCTGAGAGAAAATTTGACGGAGAAGTTGATTTCTACTCGGTCCTTGGACTGGAGCCAACTGTGGAGAAGTCGGCATTGAAGAAACAATACAAAAAGCTGGCTGTGTTGCTCCATCCTGATAAAAACAGAACTGTGGGAGCTGAGGGAGCATTCAAACTTGTTTCTCAAGCATGGGCACTACTATCCGATAATGCTAAAAGAAGGTCTTATGATTCAAGCAGAAATAAACGAATGTCATGTGGAGTTCTCCAGAGTAGCTTGTCTTCAGTTCAAGCATCCCATGCTACAGGTTTAGACAATCATTCTAAGTCATCATCACAAAGTAAACTTGATACCTTTTGGACTTTGTGCACTTCTTGTCATGTTCAGTATGAATATCTTAGGAAGTATGTGAATAAGAAACTTTCCTGTAAGAACTGCCGTGGTATTTTCATAGCTGCAGAAACAGGGCCACCTCCTGTCAGTGCTGCTTTCCCTTACAGTCCTTGGCAATATCCACCCGATAATGGGTATGGAGGTCATGGATATAATGGAGCGCATATCCCTACCACTGCTGCGTGTTTCACTGGAAAGACTGTCCAAGGTATTCAGTCTGGTCATGGATCTGAGTCTAGTTCTAATCTCTCTTTTCAGAGGAGTTCATGTCCTGGAACTTCTGCTGGAGTTGTTGAGCACAGTGGTTTAAATGCTAAATCTGCTAAGCCCAATGGAATCAGTATAACTAACGCTAATGGGAAGCATATGATCTCTAATGGGCACATTGGAGCCACAGCCCCCAGGCGCGGCAGACCCCCCAAGAAACTAAAGGTTGATATGGGTCACACAACTCCCAAAGAATTTGAAGTAATCGGGTCCAATGGTAAATCAGAGGTAAAATATAATCAAGGGAATGGGACTATAAAACATAATGCTAAGATTTCCACTCAGGGTGAGAATTTAAATAAAATTTTCTCTGCTCCTCCTGCATTTGATGCAAGAAAGATGTTGATTGACAAGGCAAGAACAGAAATACGCAAAAAACTAGAAGAAAGAAGGTTGTCCTTAGCCACTGCAGGTGAGGCGCCTTCTGATGCAGCAACTTTGGGTGGTCTTAATAGTCGAGCAGAAGCACGATTATCCGTATCAATACCAATAACAGTCCCCGACTCAGACTTTCATGACTTTGACAAGGATAGAACAGAAGAATGCTTTCAGCCAAAACAGATATGGGCATTATATGATGAAGAGGATGGAATGCCTCGGCTCTACTGTCTGATCCGCCAGGTCATCTCAGTGAAACCATTTAAGGTTCATATCAGTTACTTAGGCTCAAAAACTGACAATGAGTTTGGGTTAGTAAATTGGCTGGACTCCGGGTTTACAAAATCTTGTGGGCATTTTAGAGCGATGAATACAGACATTATTGACCAAGTTAATATTTTTTCCCATCATCTGAGCAGGGAGAAGGCTGGTAGGGGAGGCTGTGTTAGGATCTATCCAAGATGTGGGGACATTTGGGCTGTATATCGTAACTGGTCACCAGACTGGAACAGCACCACACCAGACTCTGTGAGGCATCAGTATGAAATGGTGGAGGTTATTGATGATTATTCTGAAGAGCTTGGAGTTTGTATTGCTCCTCTAATTAAACTTGATGGATTCAAGACAGTATATCAGAGAAACGCAGGTAAGAATGCTATCCGATGGATACCAAGAAGAGAGATGGTACGGTTTTCCCACCAGGTGCCATCTTGTGCGCTAAAAGGAATGACCACAAACTTGCCGGAAGGATGCTGGGATCTAGACCCTGCTGCTACTCCAGATGAGCTGCTTCAGATTGTAGCTGAAATACATGCTGAAAAGGCACCTCAAAGAGTCGAAGAAAGTCTGCATTTCCAAGAAGATAACTTAGAAGCAACTCCTGAGTTTGTTGACAAATTAAATAAATTGCAGGTGGAAACTACTCCTAATAAGGTTTTTCAAGATTTAAATGAAGTGAAGGTGCAAAAGACTCCTGTTGAAGTTCTTCAGGAGTTGAGTGAAGTGCAAGGGGAAAAGTCTGATCATGTAGAAAGTTCTTTAACTTCTATGGAGCTTCTTCAACCTGTAAAAGGTGTAGAGATTGTGGAAAACCATATTTTACCAGCCATAAATTCTGTTGCACCTCCTGTGAAGGAAGTACAGATGGAAGAAATTCCATCTTTTCAAGTGGAGCACCCTGCTATTCTGCCATCTTTTCAAGTGAAGAACCCTGCTGCAACCTCACAGAGTTTTTTCGAGATGTAATTGGAGTTCCAGAAGAACAAGCGTGTAGTCAGAGAAGAAGTCATTGAGATCCTTTATAGGATTAAAATTCTAACAGATTTAAGATTTGATATGTATAGATTTGAACTTGTACCAAAGAGAGATTTCTTAAATGAATAGATATCTGGAAGGATCTTAAGCTGATCCACGACATCAGTCCCAGATGGTTTAGAGAACTCAGGCTTTGTTCAGGATCTTGTAAGACTTTACATCCTTTGAATTTTTTACAGAAGAAATTCATATAAACTTAGTGCAGCTATCTCTGGATTTGAAGCAGGTAATGCTGATGAAATTGATATTTCTTATTTTTATTCCATGTTTGTCATCCAGTAATTCTGTAATCTTGAACACCGAAATCTTGAAACTTTAGTAGAATATAAATAGCTTCTATAATGGACAGCTATGATATCTTATTTTACTTGCTACTCTATGCCTAATTTGTTACTATAGTTTGATTTTTATACAGTTAAAATCACATTTGTTCAATCAATAATTAATATAGAATTTTTCGTGTGTAATATAGTTATGAATTTTAGGATTTGTTGTAAATACTTCAATGTTTTTTTTAATGATAATTACAGTTATCTTGTCATAATTTTGTATAGCTATTTTGGGAGAGGGAGTACTTTGTAACAGCAATGGATTATGAGAGCTTCGTATTATTAAGCGCTTTTAGAAAACACATCCATGTCAAGCGGAAAAAAACAGTTTCCTATTCCCTATTAGGCATGGCTATGAAGATCTCCTTTCTCCAATTCAACATACATATTCGCCTTCCTTAAAAAAACATACATCTCTTCCTAACATGTAAGCTTAGCCAAAATATTGAGAAGTAAAATTAGGAGCTAAGAGTTGAAAATTAAATAAAATATAAGCACCTCATCAGTAGTCAGCGGTGTTGTAGACATTCAGTGATATAGGCTGATTAGGTTCTTCTAAGCTCCTTCCCATACATCAAGTCATTTCAAACTCGAACGAGGTTATTTGGAACAAAAGTAGTTGAAGTGTCTATGTTTGGTCCTTATGGTCTGAACTCGGAACATTTCGTCGGTTTATCTGGAGTAAATCTCTCTCTCTCTCTCTCTCTCTCTCTCTCTCAACACACACACACACACACTGAAACCTCCGTTGAAGTTTCAGGAGTGTAAAACTTGCAATTCGCAGAAAGCAGGTCTATCCACAAATTTGTAACTCGATCTGGTAT
>PHNY01193179.1:1340-15944 GCA_003724115.2 Anethum foeniculum | reverse complement strand
TAGTTATGATACTTGTTAGTTTTACTGCAGTTAAAAGGTTAAATTTGTAGTTTAATTGATATTTTCGTCCTCAATTATTGAATGTCTGAGAGTTAGGGTCTCGGGGGAGGTAAATGAGTACATGAGTATTTGAATTTCTCGTGATTGACCTTAATGTTTATTATTGAGTCAAGTGTAGTAGTAAAAGTAGTTATGATATATAGTAGTTTTACTGAAGTTAAAAGGTTAAATTTGTAGTTTAATTGATATTTTCGTCCTTAATTATTGAATGTCTGAGAATTAGGGTCTCGGGGGAGGTAAATGAGTACGTGAGTATTTAAATTTCTCGTGATTGACCTCAATGTTTATAATCAAGTCAGGTTAGGTATAAAAGTAGTTATGGTGCTTGGTAGTTTTACTATGGTTAAAAGGTTAAATTTCTAGTCTAGCGGATATTTTTCATCCTTGATTATTAAATGCTGAGGGTTCGAGTCTTGTAAATCTTTATTCCAGGGGATATATTTCGTTATTATTTCTGAATGTGTGAGGGTTCAAGAGTCAAGACTCCGTGGAGGTAAATGTGTGTGCGAGAATTTAAATTTCTCGTAATTGACGTTAATGCTTATTATCGAGTCAGGTATAACATATAATAAAAGTAGTTATGATAGTACTCTGTACTCGGTAGTTTTAGTGCAGTTAAAGGTTAAATTTCTAGTCTAGCATATACCTTTCGTACTTAATTATTAAATGTCTGAGGGTTCGAGTCGTGTAAATCTTTTTTCTAGCGGATATCTTTCATTCTTATTTACTGAATGTTTGAGGGTTTGAGTCTAGGTGGAGACAAATGTGTGGGTGGGCATCTAAATTTCTTGTGATTGACCTTAATGTTTATTATCCTGTTGAGTAGTTAATTTTTAATATTTATCGAGTTATGATGATTATAAAAATGTGATAATTATACTGCTGCTGCACTTGAGTTGTATGTGCTATTTGAAAGAGAGCTTGTGGCTCGGCTAAGTGAATGTTATCTAGGAATATAATATTGATCGGATGTTGTTTAGAATGTGTTTTTCGAAATTAATCCTTGGATAAAATGGAAAAAGGACTCCTGTTTTGGTTTGTTCCATGAACTAAATTTGATTGTGTTATTTGTGATTTTTTTGGTTTTAGTTTTATGCTTTATATTTACAGAATTTCTTGACTTTAACTTTTAACGAATTTGCTGCTTCTTCACTTTCACCTTCTATCTTATTGATATGGTTAAGTTTTAGGAATGAGACGTTTTAGTTTTTTTTGTTTTTTTTTTCATTTTTTAATGTGCTTTATAGCCAAAAGGCAAGTTACACAAGCATACTGTTTGTGTAAGATTACTGCCAATATGAAATTCTACTGATATTTGTTCTTCTTTTCAGAATGATACAGCATAGTACTTGCTTTAATTTAGTAATGTCAGTTCATATATTATATATCAGCAGAATTTGCACGTAATTAAACAGATGTCTATATGCTGTTATGATAACCATTTCTTTGTTTTATGAAGGTTAAGACTGTGTGGTTCAATCGAGGAGGCCTGACTCCTTTATGTCTAGACCATGTACTGGTGAGCTGCATTGATCTTGAATGGCTACTTCACATTTATGTTGATTCTAATTAAAAAATAGATATATATCACATAATCATTTTGGCTACTCAAGTTATCAATTGTAAAATTCATTTTTTTTTAATTCAGCTTGAAATGCATAATTCTGGTGAACTTGTTAGGAGTTCTGATCTTATTGATCCAGCTACTGGACGGTTGTCCCAGATTTTTAGAAGAGTAGTGCGTCTAGCAGGCTTATCTAGATCATCAGATTTGACAGAAGATGATCTTATTATTTCAACACTATTGAAGGTAATTTTTATCATCTCTCTGTTATGAGGTGCAGACTTCACCTTTTCTACCTGCATCTGTTCCTCAGAAGATATCAGAAGATAGACATAATTTTGTTACGATCAGTGTAACAAAAAACTGTGGAAGCATGTCATTATTGTAATCTTCTTCTTTTTTTTTGCTAATTAATCTTAATCTTTACTATGATTAACTTTGTGTTAAGACCAATGTTAGTTGTTACACCTTTTGGCTGCTTTCAGATGTCCGACTAAAATGCTGAGAACTCAATCAATCTTTGTCACCATATAATTGCATTATGATTTTAATAGTAGCCCAATAGGACATTATTGTTCGCTTTTGCGGTTCCCGAGCTAGTACAGAGGATCCCACTGTCCATGTACTGCAAAACTTCTGTTTATGAAATATTTAAGATTTTAAACTTTTATGTTGCAAAGTTTGATTGTAATCTTCATTAGGAGAAAGCTGCTGAAGTTGTTAAAGTATTATCCGACAACCATTGGACTTATTCATGCATCATTACAATTAGAAAATTACAAGAGATCTGTGGAGGATCACGGGAAGCGTATGCAGTCCTGAGTCATCTGTCTGGGTGTGGAAAAGCGAAATATCTTACTATCAACAGGAAGGATGTTATAGAGGTACTAAAGATTGTATTAACTTCTGTATTTCCTTCCAAAACTTGGTGGCCAAGGGATGAAATCATCATTGCCGAGGCACAAGAATCGTGGCATTCACAGTCCCTTGCATATCAAAGCCACATACTATCATATGAGAATTGAAACAATTATGAGAAATGTCTACCATGTCATGGCAATAATTTAAGAGTTGATGGAATTGGTTGGCTACTGTTTCTATTGATTCTGCATCTAGATTCATTACATTTAGATAAAAGTCGTATGCAAGCCCAAAATGTCGTTCATTAAATTACGTAAATGTTCTATCGTTGACATTGCTTTCTGATATCTACACATAGTTTTCTTTTGCAGGGTGTCAAAATATCTCTTTCAACAACTGCAGTTTCCAGTCCTTCAAGCCTAGATTATGATACTCTGCACTTAATTTGGACTGCAGAAAAGCTTCAGCAGCAGCTAGACGTGATTGACCAACGTTATGGAATGTAAGACTTATCACTCTTAAATTAGCTAAAATGTATTTAAATTGTAGATAACCTCACATAATTTCAAGTTATTCCTGTGCAGTTTGAGAGGGAAAGCATTGGCTTCACTGAAATCCGGAAATAAGGTGATTGCCCTGAGGCATACAAGAGAACTGAAACTGGCTTCCCAAAGTAGAGAAAAATGTACAACGCTTTTGAATAGAGTCGAGGAAGTCATCAGAGTTCTTGCAGATGCCGAGTCATCAAAACAGGTATGCACTTAACAAAAATTTAAAGAATTGGCTCTCTCATATATTGGTTGCTACTTGCTAGAAAGTTCATTTGGGTTGTGTAGCTACATGTTTCACAAAAACTTGCTGGCTTGTCAAGTAAATGCTCAAGGTTTCAAAGCTATGCTTACAATACATCTATCAATTTGTGTTACTCTGACTTTCTGCATTGGCAGGTGACTGAAGCTATACAAATTGGTGCAAGGGCGATAAAAGAGAATAGTACAAGCGTATATGAAGTTCAATGCTGCTTGGAGGAACTTGATGAGAGCATTGCTATGCAGAAGGAGGCCGATGATGTTTTAGGTATAGCTCTTACAATAATTACTTATCAAAGATGTATGATATACACAAGCAAACAGGGCAGAGGCCTTGCCCTAATTTAGACTCATACAGCAACGACAAAGAAGTACTGAATATGGAAAAGTAGAACTGTAAATACATACTCATGGTCGGTTCACTTTTTCATCTGCAAGTTCAAACGGCCAAGGCCAGTTTGATGTGGAATTTGAATTTTCTCTAATATCCCTGATTTAAGATCTTCTATGCTTATGAATTGCAGAACTCATCAAATTTTTAGAGAACCTTATATCTGATTAATTTTCCTAATAAATGGATTACAAAAGTAACGTAAACACATGGCTACCATTTTAGAACCATCGTGTAGTTACCCATGGCAATAAAATCTCAGACGGAGTTGATCCCACACGCGGAAGAATGGAGATAGCTATAACATTGCTAGGTAACTTCTTCTCATGTTTGCTTAATCACTAATTTCATCTGTGTCTACATTCAGGATCAGTTGGGTCTACTACTACCTATTCAGAGATTGAAGATGAGGATATAGAAGACGAGTTCCAAAAGCTAGAGCTGGAAGTTGGGGGTGCACTTTCTCCAGTCCCAACAGTTGATATGGGTTCATTAAAAGAAACAATCTCTTCTAAAACAGCTGAGTTACTGAGCCAGTCCATAGCAAATCTTAAGATAACTGATGATGTAGGCAAGGAAACAGTAGTGCAGGATTCTACAAAAGCAGTGAGAAACAATCGCAATCCTGAAGCTGCGTAAGTACTATAAAATGTCAACACTAGTTATTCTCTTGTACTACTAAAATGTCAAACTGCATAAAATGCTAGGCTGTAAATGAATGTTCTTAGCCGCTGTATAAGAATTCTAGTCCCAGTGTGACAACACTGGTTGCGTCAACAATCTGCTAATATCATCGTTTTTATATTTTTGATATTTTAAAATTTTGGAAGTTTCTTATGTGCACCGCCACTGGTTACGTGTCCACATAAATCGACAGATGGAAAGAATAACAAGAGCTAGATATCTCAGTTCAGATTCGGGCAGATGATCCCACGTAAGTAGGTGTACGTATATATTTAAGCTGGCGGCATTTATCTTCAATCTTCATACTGCTCCACCACTACTCTCAAAGGTTTGCATTATTTTTACTCTGTAACATGTTTTACATTTGGAGTTTCTAGAGCCATGCCCATATGTAACAAATATATGCTAATCATTGTAGCCTTTAAAATAAAAAAAATATATATTATTAGCAAAAAAGTTTAATATTCTCTAACTAAAGCCGGCAGGGTCTTTTTATAATCATTTTATGACTTCTCCACACTACTCGCAAATCACACCATCTAGAGAGTCAGTCTCAGTCATGCTTGATTGGCTGGGTTACACTACTGTAATATGTTTGACAATATAATGATGTGACACTGTTGTAACCTGCAAATCCTACACGTTATTATAAAAATAACTATTGGTTATATTTAGAATTTGAGGAGAGAAGTATAATAATGTTTGGGACTTCATATTATAAAATGTGATGGATTTTTTTTTATGTAAACACAATTTTCTGTTGGAAGTATGTATTAATTTTTTGGGACTTGATCAGTATATTCAGTTTATCCGTTTATGCAGAACTTATATTTGTTCAAATCAATAAAATTGTCTTAAAAAAGACCTCGGGTTTTGATAAAATAATATTCGTTATATAATTATTTTCAGAAATATATCCGGTTTTGACAAAATAATAGACAAAAATTGTACATACAAGACATGATAAAAATTATTACTCCCTCTGTACCAATCATTTCTTTACAGTTTCCTTTTTGGTATGTCACAACTCCCATCCAATTCTTTACATTTTAAAACTTATCCAAAATAGTTAATGGGTCTCACCACTTTCTCACTTTTCTTTCCTTTTCACATTACTTTTTACTCAACTATCTCCCTTAGTATATATTAAAAATCAATGGGTCTCACCACTTCACCTACTTTATACATATTTCTTAACATTGGTGCCCAAATCACCCCTTTCTCACTTTTCTTTCCTTTTCATACTACTTTTTACTCAACTATCTCCTTTTTATATATTAACACCACTTCACCAACTTTATACATATTTCTTAACATGGGTGCCCAAATCATTTGTTTGGGTCCCACCACTTCACCTACTTTATATATATTTCTTAACATCGGTGCCCAAATCATATGTAAACAAATGGTTGGGATAGAGGGAGTAAATGAAAGTAACACATTCAACGTGTTACATTACATCCCATCCCATCAATTTTAAAAGCAAAATAAGATACCAATTAACTGCAATAATATAAAGTAAAAAACTATAAATTAGTGTTTTTTTTACCTTTGTTTTACATGTGGAAGAACTTACTTAAAATAATATTGATATACATGTCATTTTTTCATCCACCGATTAAATCCTTAACATTTAACCACATATAGGAAGTTCTTCTACAGTGTTCAATGTTCATAGGCAAGACAGAGAACATGTTACAATCAAATATTCACAAGAAACAGTTGGTTTACACGGGTGAGTGAGTATTGAGTTTATATAAAATTGTAAGATTATGGTAAAAGTGTTTTGCACCACACACAAAGTAGGGAGTTAGAACAAAGAAAAACACCTGAGTATATTCTGTCCTAATGCAATCCCAGCATCACTAAGTATATTACTGTACAGCTCCATAAAATTTCAAGTTTATTAAAGATTTCGAAGTTTTTTAACATTTCGTAATAAATTTAATTTATTAATGCACTCACTCTAACTCGATTGTATTTCGAACAAATTAATTCATCGGAATGTTACTACCACTTACCAGTTACCACCCTGGACTTAATTTACTACCAAGAGAAACTGTGAAATCACAAGTACCCAATCCAGAAGTGTTTAGGGTGAGGATAGAAATGTGATCCAGAAGTGTTTAGGGTGAGGATAGAAATGTGTGCAGCTGTCACAAGAAGACAGAATAAAGCAGAATAGGGATATGCATAAACTCCTCAACTGGCTAAACCATCCATGAACATTTGACAGCTGGTATATTATATGGACCCCATTTCTGTTTCATACTCAGCCATATCATTCATCAACTATGTCCTCTTTTTCATTATCTATCATCACTATAAATGCAACCTCCCTTATCATCTACTCAATTTACACACTCTCAAGCTCACCAAAATAGAACAAAAAGATAAGCTCAACCTAACCCTTGTAGTCAGGGACGGATCTAGTAAGGACAGATCTACCTGCTAGTTAACCTAACACTCAATATACCCTACCTTGTCAAACCATACAATTTTTTGCTATATTGTTCAAATTTTTCGAAAAAATCAAGAATGACTTCTTGGGAATTAGATGATGATAGGATGAATTTTCAGCTCGATGATGTCGAAGATCAAGGACCTTTTGATCATTACCATCATCATTATCATCATCAAGATAATTCACAAGTACATGGTCTATCCAGGCTAGCTACTTGCACCACAAGCAACTCTACCCTGGATTGTGAAAATTTCGAGACGGAAGACGATAATAATGGCCTCAAGACGATGTTGTCTCGATTATCAATCGAGAGTATTGATTTTGGGGGAGATGCTGATGAAGAACTTTCTGATAATCCTGGCCAGGAAGACAAGAATTGTTTGTCTTCCGAATACGAGAATGAAAAAAATGAAAAAAGGCCGGTTTCTGTACCAGGAGGTTGTTTTTCACTTCCTGGAACTCCACTAGGGCACAGAAGGCATCAGGGTTTGTTCGGGCAGTCAAAACAGTATGCAAGCGAAAACGAAAGTCAAAAATTAAGTAAGAGTGACAGGAGGAGAAGATGGAAGAGAAGGGTTTTGAATAGAGATCAAAACATGAAAGTTGATGATGAAGAGAATTTAAGTAGTTGGAGAAGTCATGGTAATAGTTTGAGTGGAGAAAGTGAAAATGGAGGGTTGAGAGTTATTACAAGGCCTAAAGGAGGAGAACATTCTTTGTGTATGGATATGGAGGAAGTAAAGGCTTGTAGAGATCTTGGATTTGAGTTAGAGTTGGATTCGAAAATCATGCCTAGCAGGCTTACAATCTCGGCGCCGTTGATTGACACTGGCGGTGGTGCCACCACCAGTAGCGGTGGTAGCTCTCCTATATCTAATTGGCGCATTTCCAGTCCAGGTACATAATTTTTACAACGTCTTATTATGTTTTAATTCGATAAAATTGATCAATCTTAAAATGTTGGTAGATCCTTTATGTTGCGGTTTACCTTTTATGGGAGTCGGTCATGTGAAATTTCCATCGTGCTACATTATAATTAAGTTCTCGAAAGAGTAAATTTATTGGAAACTATCACTTTACGTGTTTTCGAAGAGTTGGTCATCTATGTTTGATTGCATCCTACCTATAAATACATAATTGGGCTCATTTGAGCTCGTTTAGGATACTAATTATAAGGTTCTAAAAAGAGTAAATTTATTGGAAATAATCATTTTACGTGTTTTAGAAGAGTTGGTCATTGATTGCATCCTACCTATAAATACATAACGTTTAGGATACTAATTATAAGTTATATTTCTGACTTCTAAGCAACTTATATGTGTTCGACAAACAGACCCTAACATTCGTGTTCTTTGAATAAAACAGGAGATGATCCAAAAGATGTGAAGGCCAGGCTAAAAGTATGGGCACAAGCAGTGGCAATTGCTTCAACATCTCCAAGATCTGGATGCAGCTGCTAGCTAACAAGCTTATTGAGCTACCATAACTTCATAAATTTCACTACCTTATCATCTTCTTTTTCTTTTCTTGGAATGTGTGCCATTTCTGGTTAAAGAAGCTTTTGTAATGTAGCTAACTTGGTGAAAATGTATGTCATTTGAAGTTGTCATTTCTGGCTATTGGAGGATCTTTTCTTTAGTTAAAAAATAATGTAAATCAGAGTATGATTGATGTTAAAGTTTCATTGAATTTTTAAGTATATAAAACGTGCTAAACAGAACTACAGTTTTTGACAAGAACGTATATGCTTTCTGGGTCCGAATTTTAAATTTAATTAATAATATAAAAAAGATAGTGTACAATAATGTACAAAAAATTCTCAGAATAATAGTAATAAAAAAGTGTTAGACTCTACAAATCGAATTTCTTGGTCGTCCATGATACAACAATATATGATAGATTTATCATATATTCACAATATTATTTTATCCGCTAATTGAACATATTTACGCACAAACTTATCTTTGACAACTCGATATCTCGTAAATAGAGCGAGTAAAATACATGTAGATTAAGAAATCTTGGGTATATAATTCAAGATAATTTCATCAATTAAAAAAATTCATAGTACCACATTACTTAAAAGATTAATTTTGATACTCCTATCTAACTAGAAACCCTTAGTACTGCTTTCAAAAAAAAAGAAACCCTAGGTATTAATCATATAATAGAATCGCCATATTTCGCCGCCAAATAAAATTAATTTGATCAAAGATATTTCGCCGGTGACGGGAGAAGGTGAAACTCAAGTCATAAAGGGCTGCTATTGTACAAATATGAGATAACAGTGATGATGTAAGTTCAGACTTCCACGAAGTTTACTATTTCGAGCGTCAATTATAAAAAAAATTATATATTTATTCACAAATTTTTGATTGGAAAGAAAATCATAAATAATCTTATGAATATTGGAATCTAATTTCCAATTGAGACGATATATTTCTTGTTTTTTATGGCGTAAATTTTCAATTTTTTTTCCTTTCAAAACCTTATCTATTAATTTAGTTTAGAGATTAGTCCTGATTTAAAAGTTGAATCATATTTTTACTGTTTCCCCACATAACTTATAAGCCGTATCTATTTCTAGATAATTCCGCCGTGAACGAAATTGATATTGAACCTAGAATAATCACTTAGAGTTATTTTACAACGATGTTTTTCTTTTTCTGAACACAGTTTATAAACTAAAAACTAATATTAATTTTTAGATATGTAGTTAAAAATTGTCATTTTTCTTATGTTTTCAATCTAGTTTCTTTTATCCACTCAAATTTGTTATGTTATCAATTTTCATTTTAAACATCTCATCCGATCAAATGCAAATGGACACGAGTCAAGCTAAGAAATAAAGATATACTGTGTCCCTTTGTTTTGGACATTTAGAAAACATTTAACAAGAAGCGTTAACTAGGCACCCTAAAAGTTAGTACTAAATGACCTTTTGTAGGATTATTGGTCCAAATGGAGAGTTTTAATAAAACCAACTTGTAAAAGAAAAGTACTACTATTGCTCTTGTGAATGACACTAGTAGTAGACTTACTCTTGATGATTGACACAAGTAGCTCTTAAACAACAAAGTGAAAATTCAATGCAATCATATACTAAAAAGTAGAAAAGAGTCATATATATGCATGTATATCTACTTTATTCATCATTGTTTAGAAATAGTGGAGGACCTACTCTTAAATAATTGTGGACTTGAAATGATTTTGGAAAATTTTGACATGTAGTTGTACAAAACCCCACATAGAGGAGGACTAAACTTAAGGAGGTGAATGGCAGACAGGCAATTGTGTATAATCATATCCACTCTTTCAAACTGTCTGCAACTATACAGGCAGGCTCTCGTGGCTTTGTAATTGTAAGAGGAGAGCTGAATATGGTGGACAATTTGTTACTATTGTCTTAAAAATATGTACATTAGGCATTTGGCATTTGACATTTGACATTTGACATTTGACAAGGCACTGGTGTATGATGATGTGCACAATTTGGTTAAAAATCGAAATTGAAATACAAAATTTAAATTTGTAACTAAAATTAGAAGTTGGAATAAACTCACATGAGTCTCACACGACAAGTTATTTTGAGTTCCAACTTACTTGATAAAATGTTCGAAAAGCTCAAATTTAATTACAATGTTTTTTTATTAAATTTAAAGATTTTACCGGTAGTGATATATTGACATTTATAATTTTTTTGCACAAATTTAAAGCAAATTTCATTAACTTGATAGAAATTCAGTGGAGATAAATTTCTAACCGAATAGGCAATCAAGTTACAAAATAAATAATTAGATCTTTATTTTTGGATTATTCTAACCGTATAAATCATTCTCAACAAAAAACAACTCAAAACATACTAAATTCTAGTGAGAAAATACAACAAACAATCAAAAAATTGAATATATAAAACATAACTCACCCAAAAATATGTATATTAAAAAGAAATAAGATCAAAACAAGAAAGTGGACCACTGCTGGTGAATAAACCATAATCGGAGGGGAAAGACGACTGCCACCAACTAATAAGAAAGAAAAAGTAAAAAAAAAAATTCTAGAATTTTTTGCACCAGTGCTTTGTTAAGATGCATTGTTAGATATTTTATATTTTTGGAGAGTTGGCAAAATTAAATATACTAAATGGATAACCGACTAGAATAGATTTTTTTTAGGACAGTTTGTTCGTGTGCTTTGTTAAGATCCATTGTAAGATATTTTTTATTTTGGAGAGGTGGCAAAATTAAATATATTAAGTGCAATGTAGGCCCTTCGGTAAGGCGACCAAGACGACTGCCTAGGACACCATCTCAGTAGGGGTATCAAAATTTTCGAATATATATAAGTTGTATAAATTTTTTAATTATTAATATATTGAAAAATTAGACAAAGAGAACATGGGGCACCATTTTTGGATCTCGTCTAGGGCACCCAAATCCCTAGAGTCTGCCCTGATTAAGTGGATGACCGATTAGAAATGATGCAACAGTGTTGTAAATCCTATTCTCTCTTTTTCTGGGCGCCGCCTGTCTTTTAAACTCCATAGCCATCCCAAATTCTTTTTATTTATTTCATTTTCTTCAATAATCTCTCTCTTAATTAGGGGAAGAATTTTTATCTTTTTAATTGGGTTTGATTGTTTTTCTAAATTTACATCATCCGAGCTTCCGGTTTACTTTCTTCTTTGATTCAAGCGGAGTTTATTGAATTCGAGAGTTAACCGCCTATCTTGTGGTTTTGACTATCAGATCTAAGTTTTTTTGAATTTTCTTTTGTTTGTTACTTTGCTTTTATTTCGATTTTCGTCTTACAATTTCAGATTGTTTTCTCTCCTTGGTGCGATGTTTGTTTTTCACTTTTTAATTGTAAGCGGGGGTCTTGATTTACTGATGAAATTTTATATTAGAATTACAGTATGGACGATAGCTCAAATGATAGTTTCATCGGGACATGATGAAGAGGTTACCAGTAATTCAACAAGAATGCATGAAGTGAGTACTTGTATTCGTATATACATTTTCTTCAAATATCGTTTAACTGTCTTTGTATTCGACTCGATCATTGGTGTAGATGCCGTGTGACTTTTTATTATTGAATTAACACATTTGTTTTTTTTTTTTTAAAGATCCAACAGTATACAATCAGTTATTAATTTCATAAGAGGGCGTTTGAAAACCTGCATTTCATTTGAAATGATGGATTCAAATGACAAGATTTGAGTTGTCATTTCAAATTCTCATGTTTATACTAATATTTGAATGTTCTGCATTTCAAATGAAATCTGAATCCAAATTTACAAACAGCTCATTTAATCAAATCCAAAATTTCAAATGAAATCCAGGTTTCAAAACGGACGACAAGTGTATCGCACCTTCCCACGGACTCTGGCCTAATACAATTGCAATAATCATTACTTTTCATTTCCTGTTAAGTTTTTGCGATTATCTTGTATGGGCCTAATAAGCTTCCCTGTCTTTTATGAAAACTTTAAGGAAAACTCTATCGAGACACCTGCCCATGGGCATGGCCCAATAGAACTAGCCCAACAAAACCAGGCTTCGGACTGAACAAATTTTCTTTTTATTCCCAGCACATTGGTCTCTAAAAGTTGGGCCCGCAAAGCTGCAACTTGAAACATTCAACCAAATAGCCATAGCGTAAAGTTAAACTGATGAATATATTTTGATTAAAGAAACAAAAAGTTGACATTAACTCTTTTTATAGTCAGAGATACATGTAGTTTTAAAATTTAAGTTTCTTATAAAATATCTCAAACGAACCAATTTAAAAAGAATAACTTCTAAAATAGTCATTGATATGAATTAATCATAGAAAGTTAATGTAATAACCGGAAATTTTATTATTATTTTTGTGATATATTAAATGAGATATTATTTGATTTATTTCAATTCGAGTTAGGCTTGGCCATAATTGTTACATGTTACGTGTTTATTATTATAATAAAATATTTGAAAATTTTGGGTTATATGATTCCTAGATATGAAATTATGTGTATATGGTGATTATGTACTTTTGTGACTAGTACGTGTTTATGTGCATTGTCGACTTTGTTTAAAATAATTTTTAAATGAATTATTATGTGAAAAATAGAGTTTTTAATGTCTTTAAACATTTTTATAAAATCGTCGGGATATGATAAAATCATGATTTTTATTTTTTTATTTCTTATTTGATTTTAGGGACTTTTTAAAAATAGGAGTGCAAATTATTTCAATGGCTATGCTTTTTAAAATGATTTTATACTCATTATTGCATTTATCAGCCTTTTATCTTGTAAAATCCGTATAAAATAATCTATACGGTCAAAAATTATTTTAAAAATATGGGACGATAGCTAATTTTATTCTCTACAATTTTAGTTAATTATATTTATTTTTCCGAACAATTATCAGTCTATTATATATTTTACAAAACATTTTATGTAGATTCTTAAAAAAAAGAAAAAAAAACAGAAAAAAAAAAAGAAAAAAAAAAAGGAAGAAGTGGCAAGATATATAACCTGCCAAATGCCCTTTCCCTATCACGCCACCCCCCAAACAAATCACCGACTCTGTTCTTCTGTCCTCCTTCTCCGTACCTTTTTTTTATATTAAAATTTTTAAAAATTTATAACTTGCATACTGTTCATCCAAATTCCGTCCTCTGTATATAGAAATGACCATCTCTTCGTTACCTACGCATAAACATATATATTGCAAGCTTTTGAGAAGGAAAATTTCTGGGCAGAGTTTCCTTTTTAATTTATTTTCGGGTTATAGAAAGAGAGTTTAATTATGGCGATTACTCCACAAGAAGTTTTGGCGTGTGCATGTCTATGGGTATTAATTTCAGATTTTTCTTAGAATATTTTTCGGACATCAGAAAAGTTCTTGGGGTGACCAAAATTTATTTTGGGTAAGAATTTTGAGATTCTGCTTTTGTACTTGGGTATATTATAGCATGCTAGTCTATATATATTAATTTCGGAATTTTTAGAAGTTGTTTTGTTTCATCCAAAGATTCAGTGTTGGCCTTGATTTTTGGTTCAGATGGTCGTGTACTTCGTTTCCTGTAAATTTATGTGTGTAGATATAATTTATTGCGCGTCTTAAATTTATTAATTTTATTCTAGTAAAGTTGGATTGTATTGTTTGTGATTGTTTTTGAGGGGTTGTGACCTCGGGAAAAGTCCGTTTTACAAAGCCGTTATTTCGAAAATTATTTCTTAATCTAATTATTCTTAATAATTCGATAACAATTAGACCGTTTATCTGATTTCAACGAAACATGTTCCGTTGGAACAAGAAAAATACCCTGAGTCTTTTACAAATAGTTTTAAACTTAAAATTCTCTTATAAACGAGGGTTAAGTATTTTACGAACCGTTTAACAGCCCGATCTTTTCCGAAAATACGTATTTTGATCCGATTTCAGTTTTTAACGCACCAAACCAAATCTTTTGACGATCTGACTTACATGCTACATGAATTATGTGTCTACGTGGTTCCTAATTTTTATATTTAATTATTTTAATTATTTATTTGTTATCGTTTGGGTGAATGGTAGAATTGTAAGTGAGCAGTTGTCGGATAATTATCGTTTAGACGATTAAAGTGGTATCTCTTAATTATAGATGCGGGTCATTTAAGACAATCAGGATTAGACTCATAGCAACTGCAGGAGTGGTTGATCAAAGATTAGGAAAGATGATGGGAATGTTATTAGACAGAAGAAAGATATAATTGTGTAGTTCGAGTGTCGTAATTGCTAAA
>PHNY01193120.1:46808-60073 GCA_003724115.2 Anethum foeniculum | reverse complement strand
AAATTTATTAATAACACATTTAATATATAATACTCATAATGTATTATTCAACTTTCAATTATAAATTAATATATAATACTATGTTCTCAGCTAAACTATCGATCTTCACATGATTTTTTTAATATAGTTAGTGTTTTTACGATTTTCATTAAATATTATAATATTTTGAATTTTTAAATATATTATTATAGATATAAAAAAATACACGAATAAAGGAAACAGTACAAACGCGGGCATTGCATGGGCAATAAGCTAGTAGATATATAACAGCAATAAGTGATATTTGACGAAATTAGTGCAGGGGATTACTAAGTACAAAATTTTCTAAACTTAATTAACTATAAGGTGCAGTATTTGAAATCCAGTATACTATCTTGAATTCTAGAGATGCAACATGCAAATAACTTAATAATAAATGGGATCCCTGGCAAATGCATATTTCTATTAAAGAAATCTTTTCAAGCTATATTTTATCGATAAAATTAATGGCCAACAGACCGAGGTTGTCGGCGAACTTTCGTTTACTGTCCTAGTGCAAGTTTTGCAACGAAATGAAACCATAAATCAGCTCCAACTTTAAATGATCGGCGAAGGAAGAAACTGTGGTTTCGGAACTACCCAACACTTGCTTAATTATTTCAGTTGAGCTTTCTGTTTTATAAGATGCAAGTGCTTTGCTATATAATCCCTCATGGTCTTTCCAAGTGGATCCATGCTATATAACGTACATGGTCTTTCTGTACGTTATCTTGCCAGTCACCAGATGATTCAACTACCGGAAGGGTCATTACAATATGGGTTGCACCAATGGCTCCACAGCAATTCGGCAAACCGAAAGACTTCTCAAAATTCGACTTGATTTCCTCCAGCTTACAGGAGTCGGGCCATTTCAGATGGTGCTTTCCACGTTCTTGCACAGCTTTAACAAATCTCCAAGTCACTTGCAAAACTGTTGACTGACCTACTCCAAAAGAAAGCCCAACAAACACCAACAAACACATGGGAGTCACCAGATGCCAATCTTCTAAAAGCAATCCCAACTTGATTCTCTACACTGAAAAGCCTTCCTTCAATGTTAATAAGCCCAGAACGAGGTCTAGAAATAAGATCCTCTCTTACAAGAGAACAGATGTATTCAAAAGTCTTTTTCCATATACCCAAAAAATATTTAAACCCTTCATCCTCATCGCAGGGTATTACCAAACCTGCACATTTGTTTTACAATATATATTATTACATTTCCAACAAGGCACAAAATTCCATTTACAAAACTAACAAGTATAAACTCATCTAAGCCCTAGTCCCCGATAAAATCAGAAGTAGACCCAAGAAAAGATCTACTAAATTCCCAAATTCCACGTAAACTAATATGACTAGTACCCAAATACGTTAAAACTTGAATAAACACATTACAATCAGTAAAACAAAACTCAAAATTCTGCAGTGCAGCTTGTTAGAATTTTTAATCTAAACTTATGTGTTATTTATGTTTTATTTAATAATTGTTGACATGGTATGTTGACACGTTAACAAGAAGAATAAGTCTCACATTGTTGAGAAATTGTAGGAGGTAGTTTTTAGAAAGTGGCATGCTAGTAGGAGTCTGTAGCAACATTATAGATAACTGCATTTTCTTTATATTATAAGCAAGTTCTAGTTTTGAATCAACAGAGCAATACAACGTTTGTTTTGCCAAAACTTTCTCTTGATGTATTGATACATATAGACAGGTGTGTGTGTGTTAGAGTGAAACCCAGTGTTGCAAACAACATTTGGTATCAGGTGTAGTGGATGCCAAAGTATATGCCAAAGCCGGATACAATGGATAAGCACAAAATCAAGGATAGTTCCCTAAGCCTGAGTTACCCGACGTTGACACGCAACGACTACACCGCTTGGTCGTTGAAAATGAGAGTACTGATGCAGGCTCATGCAATCTGGGAGGCTGTAGAACCCACGGACCCAAAGGCTGCCATAGATGAAAAGACTGATAGGGTTGCGTTGGCCGTGATCTTTTAGGAAATTCTAGAAGACATCCTACTCTCGTTAGCTGATAAGAAATCTGCAAAGGAAGCATTGGAAGCACTGAAAATAATGTGTTTGGGAGCAGACAGAGTAAAGAAAGCCAAAATCCAGACACTTAAGTCGGAATTTGAAAATTTAAGCATGAAGGACAGTGATATAATTGAAGATTTCTCAATGAAGCTAAATGGTTTGGTCACTAACATCAAGGCACTACGAGAGATTGTCGAGGAGTCCTATGTCGTGAAGAAATTTCAACGATTAGTGCCAACTAAATTCTAGCAGATCACTTCAGCTATAGAACAGTTTGGAGACCTTAATACCATGACTGTCGAGGAGGTCATTGGTTCTTTAAAGGCTCACGAGGAACGACTAAGGGGCAAGGAAGTAGAGAGTACTAGAGGACAGCTCCTTTTGAGCAAGGAAGAGTGGATGAAGAGAGAAGGGAATGATGGGCAACTTCTGCTCACTAGAGAAGAGTGGTTGAAACATTCCAAGATAGGAGGAACAGAGAGTTCACCAAGCTTAAAATTTTGCAGCAACAGTGGGAACCAAACTAGACGTGGTGGTCGTGATCGAAGCGAGTATGATGCTTTAATTGTAATGTCCTTGGACACTACGCTGGTGAGTGCAGGAGGCCCAAAGGTGACAAGGAAGCGATATCTGAGGCAAACTTAACTCAAGTTACAGACGAGGAACCCGCTCTGCTTCTGAGAAAGTGTGATATCGAAAAGGAAAGCAAGTTGTTGCTGAATGAAAAATCAGTGACTCTTAGATTGATAAGCATGGAGAAACAAGTTGATTCAAACATATGGTATTTAGATAGTGGTGCTAGCAATCATATGACGGGCCAACGAGGAATGTTCAGAGAACTTTGATGAAGGAATAACTGGGTTGGTGAAATTCGGTGATGGATCCACTGTGGAGATCAAAGGGAAAGGGACTGTTGCGTTCAAGTGCAAAAATGGAGAAGAAATTGCCTTCAACGAGGTATACTATATCCCCACACTCTGTAGCAATATTATAAGCCTTGGACAATTATCAGAAAATGAATACAAGGTTGTGCTGAATGGTTAATTTCTGTGGGTGTATGATGGATATGAGAGGTTGATCATGAAAGTGCAAATAATGGCCAACAGATTATACAAGATTCTATTAGAGACTAGCAATTCAGTGTGCTTACTTACGAAGCAGGAAGAGGACACTTGGTTGTGGCATTCCAGACTTGGCCATGTCAACTTCCAGTCAATAATGTTAATGTCAAAAGACGAGATGACATACGGGTTATCTGAGTTTGCTGAACCCAAGGACGTGTGCACTGGATGCCTAACGTCCAAGCAAACTCGCAAACCGTTTCCCGGGAAAGCTAATTTTCAAGCAAAGCAAGTACTCGAGCTGGTGCACGGAGATTTATGTGGGCCGATTTCTCTGACAACTATGGCTGGTAACAAATATTTTCTGTTGTTAGTTGATGAATACAGCTCGTTGGGAATGGGAAATGTCAAATTTGGATCAGAAGAATGAGGCAATGACCCATATGTGCATTGCAGGATTTTACTCCCAGACTACAAAAAATAACATCATGAATTAAATTTAATATTAAAGTTAACAATGAAACACAGACTTAAGTCAATAAGTTTAACCAAAAAGTGCTTACACTAAAACTCATAGCACCAGTAGTTTTGTCATAAAGTACACCCATTCCTGAACTTTTGGTCGATTTGTGTAGCGATGCCGATCTAGCAGCCTGTCTCACCTGTTTCAGTGTTCTTTTTCGTGAAGTTCCAACAAATATTTCTTGGACAATAGTGTTTTCAAAATGAGGCAAAGTGCTATTTTCTGCTGGGAACTATAATGAGCAAACATAACAAAGTAATGTAGTTAGATGGAAAAAATATTGAATGTAATATTTGAACTATAATGCCTTACATGTCCTAAATTTTTAGGAACCGCGGTTGTTTGTGGTGTTTCAGAAATATTTTCAGGATTTGGAATATGTCATCAAATATAAATTATGATTATAAGTTACCACAGTGAGAGAAATATGACATACAAACTTAATAAAAAAATAAGGAAGTTTGTTTGATTAACATACATTTTGACAGGTTCTAGTATTATGTCCTTGCTGGTTGCATTTTCTTCACGTGATGCTCGTTCCTTTCCTTGTCAATTTTGTTCCTGAGCTTGGTCTCACTTCATTCTTAGCACGCACCCTCTTTTTCTTTGGTCTTCCAGGCTGAGATTCAACCTTAGGAGGTTCTATTGGTTGATATCTTTCACAATGCCAGAATTTTTTTCCGCGTAGCGGTTGAATCTTCCATTTGTAAGCTGCCTTGTATGTATCTTTATGATACCATTTTGATATATAATGAGCAGGGTCTTGTTTATTGTGAACATATGGACACATGGCATGTTGACAAGGTATTCCACTCAAATCCCATGCCCTACAAGTACAAATTAGTTTGTCCAAAAATACAGTATGTGTGTCTTCCCCTTCTATAATTTCATATCTGGAATCCCCATTGAACAAAATATTGCAACCTATTGTTGCCATCTTATACGCTTCAAATATTTCCATACAAGCAGGAGAGTAATTTCCATTCCATTTATCAGCCACAATATCCATACTAGAAATTCGTTCCATTGTCCTCTTTCTAATGTAATCCATTAAGGATTTAATAGGTTTATGCCTACCTTCTAAAATGCAAGCATTAAAACTTTCACACATATTATTATCGACACACATCGATTTGCATCTACTAGAGAAATAAGCTCTGCACCAAGTGTGTGGCGGGTATTTCATTAAATCAATAGCTGCTTGTTCACTAACCTCTGCTAACTCTTTTAAGTGATCTTGAAATTCCTCTTCATATGTAGACCAAACACAAATCCAAATTTTTTTACGTAATTCTCGCCCGCTCCATATTTCTTTGACCAATTAGCGTAGATGTGTCTGGCACACCATCTATGTTCAGCAGCCGGTTGTATATCAATTATTGCTTGCACTAAACCCTGCCTGCATAACCATAAATCAAATAATATATACCAAATAATATATATAAGGGAAAAAATCATAATAGATCAAGTTTTCTTCGGATAAAAGGTGGTTAATACTACTATCTTTTCCTCGACTTCATGTTTTTATTGTGACTGGCTAAATTACATTCTGCAATGGTTTGCTGATAATTAGTAAGTCTATATACATTGTCACTATCCTCATTATAACGGAAGCAAGCTTTGGTAGTTATTTGCAGATTCTACCCTAAATGAAGGTGGTAAGAAAATTAAAAAAAAATGAAGATGCAAATCATGCTGTAATTATAAAGCTACTGATTTTAAGAAAATCACTCTGTAATATATGATCAAACCTCAAACAGAAGTACCTATTTATTTAAATAGTATTTAATTAATTATTTCAGAAAATCATGTTGTAATTATAAAGCTATTGATTCTATGCTGGTGATTATAAATATGGTCATAAGCATTACTGCAGGTCTTACTGTTACATTTACATCATTATGTAATTTTGTTTCAACTCAGTTTAGAGCTTTATTTAAACACTCTCGTGTTTCATGATATTCCTAATACATCCTAAATGAAGTCTTTCTACTCATCCAGGCTAAAGGCAGACCAGACCAACTTGAAGAGGCAGTTGTAGATGAGTATTAGAAGGATGAAATTTCATCACCAGGAGACCTTATTAAGACAAATTCTACTGACAAAGAGACAAAATCTAAATTGGTCCAAAATCTAATTTTACATCCCCGAAAAGAGTCTGCTTCTTCTTCTCTTCCAGTTCCAAAAATTTTAACAAAGAGTGCAAGCTTCAGTCCAAAACTAAAAAGTCCTGCTACACCTGCTGGAACGGAAAAATTACCCAGCCCAAATTATTAATTCGGTCAGTGTAGCAGCTGGAAAGCTTTTTTCGTACAAAGAAGTTGCTTTGGCTCCTCCTGGTAGTATCGTGAAAGCAGTGGCCGAACAATTACCCAAGGAAGGTACGTCTGAACAAAGTTCTAAAGTTACTAAAGAGGTGCCTATTACAGAATTGATCGAAGAACAATCCAAAGGACCGCACCCCGCAAAAGGTTTTTCTGATAAGGAAATGACAGTAAATGTTATCAAAGAATAAGAGATAACTGATGCTGAAAAAGTCACAGCTATTAAGGACCAAAGAGCATAATTCGGCACCATTCCAAAGGTGAATTGTTGGAAGCAGAAGTAGTATCAATTATTATTATGCTGAAAGAACTCTATGTAAGTAGTATCAATTATTATTGTGCCACCTTAGTTTCGGTAGCTCAATTACAGTGACCATTGCAGGAGCAGCAAATGCCGACTATATTCATGATACTAATAAGGCCCTTGCTAATTAAGAGCAAAAAGTGTTATATCTTATAGAGCATTAACAAAAGAAGTGAGGTTAAACTAAAACATTTAAACTAAATTCTGACAAGCATATTTGTACTAAAATATTAAAGTAATTATGTAATTGAACATACCTTTTGCATATCAAAGATATAAGTGTATGCAGCCCCATCACCCAATTCCAAAGCATTTGCAAGCAATGTCAAAAACCACCTCCAGTTGACCTTGGTTTCCTTGTTCACACATGCCCATGCTAGAGGAAAATTCTGGTCTTGAGCATCTTTTCCAACAGCTACCAATAATTCCCCTTTGAACTGTGTTTTTAAAAAACAACCATCCAAGCCAATAAGTGGCCGCATGCCTCCTTGAAGCCCCTTTTGCATGCATCTAGACATACAAAAAATCGCTTAAAAACCCTCCTACCATTCCTTAATTCATCACTGCATAATTCTAAATGTACAACAGAATTAGGATTAGAGTTTACTAACTCCGCAGCATATGGTTCAAGCTCACTAAGGGGTCGTTTAGTTCGAGGGGTTCTGGAATCAGGTATGGGTTTCAGTCATTCCAACCCCATACCTAGTGTTTGATTGAGAAAAATAATTTCTGATACCCATTCCTCAAACCCTCAAGGTATGGATTTTTCATACCCTAGGCGGAAGGTGGGTATGAGAAAGGGGTATGAAGAATCAAATTCATTTCTACTATTTCCAATTTTATTTAAATAATTAAATGTAATATTTCATATAAAAATAAATCAATGAACCAAAAAGATACTAAAATAATAAAAAATTAATATTTTTAAAATAATTAATATTAAAAATTCAAAAATATTTTAAATTAGATATACTCATTCCAACACTCAGCCAAACACATGATATCAAAATGATATCTCAACCCCATACCACCCTAACCCGATTCCTGAATCCAACCCCATACTACTTCTTGAACCAAACGACCCCTAAATTCTGTTCTAAACCTTCCACTAAACTCGTCCAAAACCAACTTCGTGGCCCTTTTACATTTAAAAAATGAAACATTGCATCTTAACTCGGTCTCTACATCCGACTTCATATCCTTTACCTTGTAGTCAACTTTATTTAAGATTCAAGATTTGAAATAGGAAGCCAAGAATTTTGTCGAACAACGAGCATTATTAAATATTCTAAAACATTTATGCTTATCTAGAAAAGTTTTGACAGATAAACCAGGGTTAGTACCATCTTTTGACACTAATAGTAAGAAAGGACACCCTTCCTCGCACTTCACCCGAATCCTAGAGGGTTCATTTTTCACATATTTTAGTGATATACCCCTAGAAATACCATACTTTGCAACTGCTTCCCGAACTTCAATAACATTTGCAAATGTCATTCCCAATGTAAAAGTTGGCCTATCATCATGTATTGAAAATTTATTCTTCAAATCCTCTAAATCATCTCCGTCGCTAGATACTTCACTCAAATCTATTGCATTATATATGTCATCCTTGAATTCATCGTCACTACTCTCTGAAGTATCATTCCTAATAATTTTTTCATTATCTCCTTCAACCACCCTTTTCTCACTTTGTCCACCATCAAGCAGCCATTCTCACAATCAGCACCAGCCCTAGCCCCATGCCCAACTCCCTCTACTATTATACCTTTACTACTTTGAGCATCACAATATAAAATGACTCTGTGTAACCAGCCATCATCAATGTCATCACTTAGCGCATCCATTTGTTTCACCATATAAAAATCCAAACTAGTACTTTCAGGGCCAAGTACATCAACTAAATTTCTAGTTCCAAAATCATTTTTAATCATTATGAACATATTACTATTTTCCACTTCGTGCTCTCTGCCATGTACTACCTTTATATCTTTGTATCCGCATAGAGATTTGAATTCATTAACAATATCAATAAAATTCAAAAAATCAATATCAAAATCATTTTGTATGTCTACATATCCTCCAACATAGGCCATTTCAGGCTTGTATATCCATTTTCCATCAAAGTGAAAGTATAAGTCCACATACCCCAACATCTGCAAAGTACAAATAAATAACAAGTTTAGTCTAAGATTTTATCAACAAAGGACAATAATATTTGACATACATGTATATTTAGTATCTCACATGTAATGAATATAAATAATAGAAATTGGAAAGCAAGAACAACAAATGATATATTTGATATCATCTGTCAAAGAAAACCTATTCAACTCTGCCTGATATATTACACAATTACAATGAAGGAGTTAAAAAGTTAATACCAGTAAATCCACCGCTCTAGAGATTTTGGGAGAACAAATTGAGAGTGATGCTATTTCATTTACATAAAAACTCCCGCTAGTAAACTTCCGCTATTTTTATTAGCCAAAACTTCAGAAAAAATATGCGTATGATCATGATCATGTGATCATGTTAGATACAATTAACTCCGTTAAGTCAATCCTGATAGAAGGGGTTTTTAGAACCTTTATTTTCAGTATTCAGCCCTATTTGGTCGGGTTTTAACCATAAGGGTGTATTTGCCCTCCACTTAAAGTATATGTTGAAAACCCGATTTGAAAACAGAACAAATGAAAGAGATAAACTCAATGTTTATTACTGGAAAAAACTACTAATGTGAAGATACAACTTTCAAGTCTACTAACTGAAAGAAAGATTACAAATTTAAGTGCATAACCTGATACTCTCCTAAAAACCAGCAACACTAACAACTCTCTCACAACTAGACTCCTACTAATTCTCCACCACTGAAAACTTAATCAACTCCTACAATTACTTGTCACACTAATTGACTTATTTAAATAAGATAAAATAAAACCAACTATATGTTTAGATTAATTCCCAACATACTCCCCTTTAATCTAAACATCTTGCAGATTCCTGACTCCGAGTAACTTTCACATATTCTCAAACTTGACTGTGTGCAGCGCCTTCGTTAAAATGTCTGCCTTCTGCTCATTACTTTTCACGTGCTTGACAACAATGGCTCCCTGCTCAACACACTCGCGCATGAAGTGATAACGAACATCTATATGCTTACTACGACCATGAAACACAGGGTTCTTGGTGAGGTCAATGGCTGATTTGTTATCGATATACAAAATACTGGTCCTGCCTTCACACCTGAGATGTAGTTTAAAACTTTCTGCAACCATATACCTTGGAATGCTGCTGCAGTAGCAGCCATGAACTCTGCCTCACACGAGGACAAAGCAACACATTGTTGTTTTTGTAACACCCAGGTGATTAAATTTTCATCCAGGTAGAACGCCATACCTCCTGTGGACCTCCTGTCATCTATGTTCCCTGCAAGGTCGCTGTCCGAGTATCCAGCCAACAAATAATCCCCCTGTTCCTACTTACAAATCAGTCCAGAATTCAGTATGCCTTTTACATACCTTAATATCCTTTTTGCTGCATTCAAATGTAATGTTGTGGGCTTCTCCATTAAGCGACTAACCACCCCAACCGAGTAAGAAATATCCGGGCGAGTGTGAACCAAGTATCTTAACCCACCAATCATGCTTTTGAATGTTGTAGGATTCACCAATTTACCGTTCTCATCCTTATGTAGCTGAACTTTAGGCTCCATTGGGTATTTCACTGAATTGCACTCTGCCATGCCAGCCCTTTCAAGCAACTTTTTCGCATACACTGTTTGTTTAAGTTCAATGCAATCACTCCTCTGGTCGACTTCTATACCAATGTAGTATGTCAGACGTCCCAGGTTACTCATCTCAAATTGTCTACCCATCTTCTATTTAAACTTCTCGATATTAGCATTTGACGTACCAGTGACAAGTAGGTTGTCTACATAAACGCCAATCACCGATGCCTCGTTCCCATCCTTTCTGACATATACTGCATGTTCAAATGGGCATTTAACAAAACCAAGCTCATTCAAACACTTACTTAAGCGAGCGTACCAGGCACGAGGAGCTTGGCGAAGGCCATTGAGGGCCTTGAACAACCTGTAAACCTTGTGTTCTTCTCCCTCCTTTTTCAAACCCCTTCGGTTGAGACACATAAACCTCTTCCAATAACTCCCCATTTAAAAACACTGATTTCACGTCTAAGTGATGAACCTCCCACTTGTTCTTGGCTGCCATAGCTAAAAGTAAACGCACCATTTCCATTCTTGTGATAGGTGCGAAGACTTCTCATAGTCCACTCCTTATTTCTGAACGTATCATTTTGCCACAAGCCTAGCCTTGTGCTTAATCACCTTCCCTTCTGTATCCTTTTTCAGCTTGTATACCCACTTTAGATCTATTGCTTTATGGCCTGCTGGCAACTCAGTTAACTACCATGTGTTATTGGTCTCAATTGACTCAATTTCACTCTGCATCGCCTTCTTCCATGCCTTTTCTTTCGCTGCTTGCTCATAATTCACAGGCTCATCGATTTCTGACAGCATGAGTTTACTCTCCACTTCCACTTCTTCTGTTTCGTTATAAATATCATCCACCTGTCTGAATCGCTTGGGTTCACTGCTAGTATCACTCAAATCACCTGTCTCTTCTGAATTACATCCGCTGCTACTGTGACCTGAGACACTTAACGTGTTTCTCGAGCCACTTTGAGCACTACTACCTGTGTCATTTTCCCCTTCACCTGCTGTGTATTCATCTCCAACGTCCTCTTGAGTACTTAACCGGTTTCCAATGATGGTGAATGTGGATATAGTCTGCACATTCTCTGTTTTACCTTCACTCCAAGCCCAACTTTCATTTTCATCAAAATGCACATCACGACTCACCTGAACTTTACAATCTACTGGATCATAGACACGAAATCCTTTGGTACCTGGTTCTTTACCAAGGTAAACTACAGGTTTGCTTCCGTCATCAAGCTTGCTAACGTGCACAATAGGTATTTTGCATATAACCCACACAACCAAAACCTTTTAAGAACTCTAAATGAGGTTTTCTGTCATACCAGATTTCATATGGCGTCATTTTGGACAATGCACGTGTGGGTAATTTGTTTAAAACGTACACAGCATGTCGAATTGATTCTCCCCAAAACACAGATAGTACATTCCTTTCTTTCAGCATGCTCCTCGCCATGGCTACCACGATTCTATTTCGCCTCT
Source organism: Anethum foeniculum (assembly GCA_003724115.2). Lineage (NCBI taxonomy): Eukaryota > Viridiplantae > Streptophyta > Magnoliopsida > Apiales > Apiaceae > Anethum > Anethum foeniculum. The sequence goes on along the minus strand of PHNY01193120.1, from coordinate 48,588 downwards.
CTACAATTCTGTTCTGCTGAGGTGAATACGGTGTAGTGTAATGCCTTTGAATGCTTCCAGTTTCACAAAAATTCACAAACTCCTTTGAACAAAATTCACCTCCTCGATCAGTTCTAAACGTCTTGATCTCTACTCCTGACTCTTTTTCAGCCAAAACTTTAAATTTCTTGAACACACTCAGCGCCTCATCTTTCGTTGTGATCATGAACACCCACATCATACGGCTGAAGTCATCTATAAGAAGCATAAAGTACTTGTTTCTTGCAGGTGTCACAGGTGTGATAGGCCCACACAAGTCTCCATGCACTAATTCCAATTTACTTTTAGCCATGAAGTTCGATTTTGCAGGGAATGGTTTTCGTGCTTGCTTTGACAATAGACACCCTTTACAAGCTTCCTTTGGCATGCTCAAAGCTGGCAATCCGTAGGCCATGTCGTTATTCTCCATCATCTTCATGGCCTGAAAATTTACATGACCCAGTCTTGAATACGATAGCCATGTAGCTTCATCACCTTTTGTTAACAGACATGTTGTGTCCCAATCTGCTGCAACCAGTTTGTACAGTCGATTTGCGGATCTTCTCACCTTGACCAGCAGCTTCCCACTCCTTTCAAAGACCCACAGAAATTCTCCTTCGAGAACAACTCTGTTTCTCACTTCCGATAATTGTCCCTAGCTGATTATGTTATTTCGTAAAGTAGGAATAAAATATACTTCCCTTAGAGTCCGTTCTTCACCAGTTTTGCATCTCAGAGCTATCGTACTGTTTCCTTCAATACAAATAGTAGAGCCATCCCCAAATCTGACTTGTCCTTTCACAGTTTCATCCAAACTCTTAAACTTAGACCGAATGCCAGTCATATGATTACTGGCCCCATTGTCCAAGTACCAAGTACTTGCATCTCCTTGCTCACTCGATGGTACCACATTCTCCTCATTCAGTAGCACCATATTGTGTTCCCCATTTCTGCACTCAGCCATCAATAGTGCAGGCTCCTCGTCATCCACCTGGTTCAGGTTTGCCTCAGATTCTTGTTCCTTTCCCTTTCCTTGTTTCGGTTTACGACGCACATAAGCAAAGTGCCCGTAAACACCACAATTGAAACACTTGAGTTTGCTTCTGTCACAAATTCCTCAAACCACAGGCTTCACTCGATTTTCACCAGCACCAGGGTTTCCTTCTTTGCCAGCCTTCTTTAACCACTCCTCTTTGGTTAACAGTAGTTTGCCCTCCGAGCTCTCTCTTTTCCTCCACTCGTCTTCTGTCAATAACAATTTTCCATCATTGTTTTCAATAGGTGCTCGTGTTCTTTCTTCATGAGCCTTTAGAGAGCCAATTACTTCCTCGACTAACATTGTAGCTAGGTTCCCAAATTGTTCTATGACAGATACAATTTGCAAGAACCTCGTAGGAACAGCTCTTAATATCTTTTTCACTACGTACGCCTCTTCCACACTCTCACCTAAAGCTCGAATATTTGTAATCAAGCTGTTTAGTCTCCTATAAAATTCATCGAGTGACTCCGTCTCTCTCATGGCCAGTATTTCAAATTCTCCCCTCAGTGTTTGCACCCTGGCCTGCTTCACCCTCTCTGCTCCCAAGTTACCAGTTTTTATCGCCTCCCATGCATCCTTAGCGCTTGTCTTCTCTGCCACTGACAACAACACGTCCTCTGGAATGCTTTGATAAATAGTAGCCAACGCCAGTTTGTCAGTTTTCTCATCTAACGTCGCCTTCGGATCCTTGGGCTGAACCGCCTCCCAAATACCACGAGCTTA
>PHNY01193120.1:30734-46762 GCA_003724115.2 Anethum foeniculum | reverse complement strand
TTGGTTAACATAGGGTAACTCAAGCTTACAGAATTCTCTTTGGTTTTGTTTGGTTCCATGTTATCTTGTTTTGTTTGTCTGGGCATCCACTTTGGCATTCACAGGTTCAAGCTCTGATACCAGAATGTTGAAAAATCGATTTGAAATAAGAACAAATGAAAGAGATAAACTCAATGTTTATTACTGGGAAAAACTACTAATGTTAAGATACAACTTTCAAGTCTACTAACTGAAAGAAAGATTACAAATTTAAGTGCATAGTGCAAGACCTGATACTCTCCTAAAAACCAGCAACACTAACAACTCTCTCACAACTAGACTCCTGCTAATTCTCGACCACTGAAGACTTAATCAACTCCTACAATTACTTGTCACACTAATTGACTTATTTAAATAAGATAAAATAAAACCAACTATATATTTAGATTAATTCCCAACAGTATAGGGGGTTATTCGCTCCTTAACCATTTATTTAAAAATCAATAACGTAATACAAGTTTAAGATTAACCAACAAAAATGAGAAGAGATTTGGAGCATGTGAAGCTTGTTCAGACAATTTAACCATTTCTCAGCCCCATGTTTTCAGTTTTTCTCTTGTACCTTGTATATAAAAGCAGAAAAACGTGTAAAAATTAATATTATGAAGATCCCTGCAAGATTTTATTAATTTCTAAAATACATTTTATATAATCCTAAAAAAATGTGAGATTTTATTGTTTTGGCAAATGGCTCCACAATTTTTGAATCTCGTTCTTCAAAATGTATTTTTCTAAATACTTTTTAATATCATTCCGTAATTGTCAAATTCTATATTTTATACAATTAAATATTAAATTTTAAAATATTAAATTTTATAAAAAGAAAATCATACACGTATACAATGCAGAAAGAATAGGTCCTATCAAGAATCAAGAAAGAACCATGCATTTCAAAAAAAGAAAAGAAAAAAGGAAAGATTATGTGCATTATTCTTGATCAGTTACAAAGCACAACCATATGCCCCTATGTATGCCCCATAAACGATCCAAATATGTTTCCAGTAACATGTGATATTATTCTATTTATGAAATTTATATTAATACACAAGGATCTATTTAATTTATTAAAAAATAATCAAAAATATTTTCACAACTAATTATTTGAAAATATTTTTGAGAGCTAGCATTTCTCTTAGTTAAAAGATGGTATATAAAATTTTGCACATTAATGTTTCATTATTATAAAGATGATTTGTACTTTCATATTGCAAAATAGAAAACATGATAGAAATAATACCATTTCAAAAATTAAGTAACATTTTTCTAAAAACAATTGATCATTTTTATCGATTAAATACATATTTTTTATCTAGATATCGCAATTAATTATTTTATTTATTTTTTTTGAAAAATTTCAAGTACATATCATGAAATTTTTTATATGATAAGTATTATGACAATACTTATTCTCATAATAAATATTTATTTTTTGTTATTTTATATAATATTTATGCCTAGAGGCATCAAAATTTTAATAAAGATAGTATTTTATCCTACACTATAACTTTGCTCCAAGTTTGAACCTTGTCAAAAAATATGACACTTTGTGTTTAATATCTAAAATTATGGCCTCAAACCAATGAAGATAAAAAGGAGGAATTGAAATCGACCAATATCCATTCTACATATTTTTGAATAAGATTATATTCAAGTTGAAAAAGACAGATAAATAAAGAAAGATGAATAGAAATCGAAAAATATAGATTCTACATATTTTTCAATTCGAATTAAAAAATAAATAAGTCCCTTGATAGATCAAATTTTCTCATAGTATTCAAATGATTAAAATTTAAGTGTTCGATGTAAAATTACATGAGTAATACTTGTCATGAATACTAAATTTATTGGGATTTATCTGGTTCACATATTGAAAGATTTTACTGGAGTAATAATAATATGTAGATTTTTAAAAATTGTTGTTAATTTCAATTTTAGGCAGAGTTCTGTGTAAAATTTTGATGATTTTAGAAAAATCCTTCAAAATCTCATCTAACTTGATTCGTAAAAAATTATAACAAATCCGTCAAAATATATCATTTTATTGAATTTAAAAAAATTCATAACTTTTTGAATGAGAAATATTTTGAGTACTTAACAGGCTCATTTGAGTCCTATGTTAATTATTAATGTACTACAAATCGTAATAACTAGGCTAGCATATCCTCTCCTAGTCAATTACCCTCTTTTTAATAGGGCTCATTTGAGTCTTATGTTAATTATTAATGTACTACAAGTCATAATAATTAGGCTACCATATCTTTCCTAGTCTATACCCTCTTCTTGGTAACATGAATTTGAAGATTCAAAGACTCACCCTAAGCATGTATGAATTTCATAACAAGATGGTGATGGATGGGGGCTCATATGAGAAATGTTTATGAGTACAAGGATTGTAACACAACATTAGAAATTTGGAATTTTCGTTGAGTTTTAGAATTATATATAAAATGATAACTTGCGAGTAATAGTAAAGAAAAATTAGAATATCAATAATGGTACACTATTATGTGATTTAAGTGTTCCATGGTGTGTATATTTAGTATGAAAATTTAGATTTAAAACTTTATAATATAGAGAATTGTTGGATTGTAAAGAGTTAAATATTTCACTACAATAGTTACCCATAAAATTTTAAAAGAAAGTAACATTGTATTGTAATAAAAATATTTTAGCGATTACAAATAATCACTAATAAAACAAAAAAGAGGAATATCTTTTGTCCAATAATATATTTTGTTATAGATTGATCAATTCAAAATTAGAAACAAGTGAAGTTTGTGCTTAAATAAATCAAAATTTGTGTAATAATAAAATTCACGTCCTTCACATCTCTCTTTATGTGCAGATTAAGAGTATTTTCAACAGACTTTTATCATTTCTATAAATATAATATAAAATATTGCTCTTAAATTTATTGTAAGAGTATCTCCCATATACTTTTAAATTGGTTCTTAGTATTCTAAGTGATTTAAATTGGCTCTTAAATCACTAAGAGCATCTTCTCTCTTCTTACTTTTAATAGCCAAATTCCCACTCATAATCAATATTATATAATATATTGATCAAAACAATCACTTTCTCCCTCCATTATTTTTTGTCTTGTATGAATTCAAATTGTATTAAATAATAAAAAAATTAATAAAGAGTGAATATAGAAAGTATTATTGGAGATGAACGTACATTAAATCACTAAGAGCCAATAGTTTATATTATATTTGAAGAGGGGATAAAGGGTCTCTTTGAGATACTCTAACTTCATCTGCAACAATGCTTCATATATTCACTCTTTATTAATTTTTTATTATAAATATAATTTAAATTCATATGAGACAAAAGATAGTGGAGGGAGAAAGTGATTGTTTTTATGAATATATTTTATAATATTAGTTAAGAGGGGAAGTTGGCTCTTAAAAGTGAGTAAAGAGAAGAGGCTCTTAGTGATTTTAAAAGTCATTAGGAGTCTATTCGAATAAAAAATTCCACCTTACTTCTAAAATTCGAAATTCAGAGCTAATTTAATAGTTCATTGCAGATGGTCTAAGAAATAAAGATATAAGTTAGTCAAATGAGGAGTAATTAGTTAATATTCTTGACTGATTGTGGTATTGAGCCTATAAACACATGCATGGAACTAAGGAACCCATCACTACTAGACATAATGCATTAGACATGGGCTAAAAACCGATGTCTAAAACTAATGTGAAATACATTATAAGACATCGCTTGTAGATTTTTAACTGATGTTTAATATAGACATTGACATCGGTTCTTCGGTTTTGGAAATGTAAATTGTTCTCTAGGACATGGGTTTATGGTACTTGTCTGATGTCTAAAAGTTGTCTGAAAGAAACATTAACATCAGTTCTGATACATAACTGTTGTTGAAATTGCGTTTTGACATCGATTCTGGTAGTGAAATTGTTGTCTTTCTTTCAAGTTAACATGAGTCCTGTTAAGTAGAACAATGTTATATGTAGTACTTTATATTGTTTTTTTTTGTAACACGATGTAGTATTCCTTTATAGACATCGGTTTTGTAGTTTTTAATGATGTAAGATTTACTCATTTAACATCAATTAACTAATTTATGATGATGTATAATACATGTTATAACATTGGTTTACACTTGATATGTAATGTTTGAAGTGCCTTTTAACATCAGTTTGAAGTCAATTATAATGTTAGTTTTTATAGATTGCAAGTTTGCTGTTTGTATTCATATATGAACCAAAAAAACTAAAAAATACCAAAAAAATCAATTTCTCTTATATAGGTCAAAAAAGTACAACACCCAAATTTATATAACGCTACAACTTCCATAAACATAGATCAAAAGCTACAATAAAAATCCAATTCCATTAACATCGAGTACTCCATCCTATTTACATTCAACTTCAAACTGTCATGCTAGCTAACTCCTACCAATTAACCAAAAACTACATTTCATAAATATCGAAATTCAACATTCTAACTAAAAAGCTACATGGAGCTAGCCAACTCCTACCAATTAACTAAACATACTCTACCATTACCCTTGTTAACCAAATAATACATTGTCACCAAAATAATTACTAGCAATGAAAGTAGCAAGTACCACCAGAATACAATGTACGTGAAACTAGTTTAATTTCAAACTCCCCCTGCTGCTATAGATAACAAAATTTATTACATTTTTTCGTTGATAAAACCAATAACTTCGAGCCGAACCTCATTTAACTCCTCCCTGGTGTAAGACTTACGAGTCTTAGGTTCCCACTAAAAGATAACACAAAAATAGTGTCATTAGCGCGTCAATAAGATAAAATGACACGATTGTCATGCAAACAATAATTAAACAATAATTGCATAAAACTACATGTCATATCAGTTATGTCCCAAAATTATTCCTTATAATAACAAGTATTTTATTTTTATTTTATTTCTATTTTTACATGCCTATAAAGATTACACAGAACGCAACAGCAACATAATAAGACATGACTTGCATCGAACAATAATCACAAATTACTAAGCTAAGCATACCTTAGTAGTAAACGAGAGTTCTTTATCAGAAATTATTTCTTTCACGTATCCCATGATAACGTAACCACACTCAGTCCCTCCTAGTTGCTTCAGAGATCCCTGTTCCAATAAAAATATAAGTTACCTTCGAACAATATAAATATACAAATTTAAAGACAAAAGTAAAATGCAAATTATATTTACTACAAGATAATTTATTTTTGGAGCTTTGTTTCCCCTTCCCGTTTGAGCATTGTAAGATCTCCCTACATTAGAGAATGACAGTCCATGACTTCTTTTCTAAACGGAAAGTAATTAATAAAAATACATGAAACTGTATAATATGCGGAACATAAATATATTACTCTGATAAGGATTTTTCCAAATCATCAAAACGTGTTGGATTGGGCAAAAGATTAAGAAGATAGACGTCACCATCCTATATTATAGCCAAAATCCAATGGTAACTGTGTTAATAAAAAAATACACAAGTCAGATATTTTAATTAAAACTTACCTAAATATATTAATTAGCTTGACAAAAATTAATTAAAAATACTTATTTATGATTATTGGGCAGGAAGTATATGCAATAACTATTACCCTCTCTCAACCGATTAATGGTGAAATTCATTGTTCAGTGTAAACGTGGCTCCTCGATTGTAAAATTCATAAAGGACCATGTCATCATTCTTTTGCTCATTGTCAATAAGAGTTTTAGCTGATCTCGAGTGAGAGCATATTTAACCTTAGGCTTATGAGAGCCGTTTAGCCATAACTCTAGAAATGATGTTCAGGGCTTCCGAATCCATTCTTGCAGATGCTGTGTCTTTCGATTTATAACTACCTATCACCATGCGAAAAACATTTTTAAAAACATTTTTCTCTGTGTGAATCACATCAATTCAATGGCGCTAACGCAATGTGTCCCAGTAAGGCACATCAAAGAAATGAGTGATATGTGTCCATTTGTGTGTAACACCATATCCATCAGCCCTTTCTTTGCTGTGCAGCTTTCCAGTTAGTGGAAAATCTTTCCTCGCAAACTTCTTGCGCATTATGAAACCTATGGACGTCGTGGATGTTTAATCAAGAACCCTTTGTATAATCCATAAAAATTGGACTTCCAACTGTGCGAAAACTGTTCCGCTTTGACTTCTCCCATGAAAACATGACAACATAGCTTTCCTTTTGTTGACTACCCACTAACCATTGCTAAACCCGGATAGTCACTAGTAGTCCATAACAAAGCCGCCCTCAATATAAAATTAGTCTTTGTAGAAGCATCATAGGTCTCCACACCACATCGCCACAACTGAATCAACTTATCAATTAAAGGCCTGAGATAAATATTTAGATTTTTTCCAAGATCACTATGCCCAGGTACTAGTAGAATCCTGAACATGTATGGATCCTTCATGAACATAGAAGGCGGAATATTATAAACAAAAATTACAATAGGCCAGACCGAGTAGATGCCTGAAATATTATTACTGTAGGGAGGAAATCCATCTGTTGCAAGGCCAAGTCTTACATTATGAATATCTTGTGTCAAATTGGGATGATTTTTATCAAATTCTTTCCATTCCTTTCCATCCATAGGGTGAGTAAGAAGCCCTTCAGTGATGACTCGGTTCTTGTACCATTTCATATGTTCAGCATTGACAGCAGACATATACAATTACTATAAACGCGTTGTTAGAGGAAAATATTTCAAAACCTTTCTCAGGATGGTAATTCTCCCGCCCTCTTTGGCATCTTTGTATTGACTTATTCCTTTGTATTGACTTATTCCAAAGTATCTAGAATGAAAATTATCCTTTCATCACCCTAAATAGAATGTAGTCATTCTCAAATACATGTATTTTTTCATTTCCCAAATTAATCTTCTTAACCATTTTCTTAATATCTCGGTACTTCAATAGAAGTGTGTGCTCTTCAGGAAAGACTTCAGCAATAAGGCTAAAGAACTCATCAAACCCTATGTCAGTGCAATTATTTTGACTCTTGAAGTGCACTAATCTCATGACAAATGTGAGCTTGGTGAACTTGGTATTTCCTGGATATATAGGGGCATAAAGATTGTTCAGGTTAATGTAAAATCTACTTGCTTTAGAGTTTGGTTCCTCGAGATCGGTATGATCTTGTTCACCAAAAGCATCCTTCAACATTTCATATTGATCGAACATATTTTCACGATCAATGTTCATATGTTCAGTACTTGACCGACTATACTTTCACCACGAAAATGCCACATGGTATAACTCTCGAGAAATACTGTAGCAAACAAGTCAAACTCAACATCTTCAATACTTTTGAAGTGCCAATTTTACATGTACAACTAATTTCTCCATTCGATTGCGTGCAATTTCTTGCTGCAAATTCTAAAAAAATTCACACTTTCACAATATTCATTCGTCAAACCATATCCATCGGGAATAATTCTTTGACTTATCCAACTACGATCATAAGACATCTAGAATATAACATGAAACAAAGATTATATTTAAGAATCAGATTTTTTATTTTAAAAATATGCACTTACATAATAAACTTACAAATCCATCATATCATTTCATAATAAATATATTAAATTAAAATGGTGATAGTTACAAGAATGATGTGCAAGTATGTGTTTAGATTTCTACATATTTATAAACACTTATTATTCAAGAAATATTAACATTTAAAATGTCATACCATTACATAATAAAGGAAATATATAGATTACAAAAGAATGTTTACATTGTTTGAAGCTACGTTATGGATGAAACTAGGAAAAAAGGAACATGGTACGGAGCAGAAGGATGGAGAAAAGAGCTGAAGAAAAGAAATTTTGAGAAGTAGGGTAAGTCAGTAAGTAAGGTTACTTGACTTAATAGATTGATTCAGTCCTTTTGACGGATAATGCATCCGTCAAAAGTAACCTTAAAATACTATATATCTTTATCAACGTTGCATTTACTAGGTTGGTGAGGGTTGGTCAGTGAAGTAACTGCACAGATGAACTGTGACAGCCACACTACAATCCGTCACAAGTTCACATCTTGTGACAATCAGGTAACCTTCTGCCAAAGGTATGGTCTGATTTAATAATTTAAAAATGGGATTACAATATTAAATATATGAACTTTTGACCAATAGTTGCATCCGTCACAACATATCCTCTCCAAATTTTTTTGCGGTAATGCTTATAAATAAAAAATTGATGAACACCAAAAAAATAGAAAGTTTTGGACAGATGTTAGTATTCGTCTAAAGCTAGCGGTCTAAAGTTAACAGTCCATCATAAGCTCCTGCTCCTGCATAATCCGTCAAAAGATCACCGTCAAAAAAGGGCAGATGTGTTGTAGTGGACTATAGTTATAGCTTATGCAGTGGCTGATTGTTGAATCTTATTCTGGATGTTTAGTTTTTTTACCTTCTTTTTATGTTAAATGTATGTTTGTAACTACTCTAATGAGGTTAGTTCATCCAAAACAACCTTGAAGAACAAGATTATTTTGGAGTGGTTGTGTAGTACGGTGAAGGTACTTGTTCACGACACAATGAATGCAGATCATTGAGCGCCTAAGGGATGATCACCCACGATGTCTAAAGTAAATTACAAAGTTCTGACCATTTCGATCACCTAGTGTCTTACAAAAGCTATTAACTTTTTTATATTTGTCTTGGTAACATATTGCTCATGTTGATATCGTGAATTTCTTCTTACTTTATTCACAATTTATTTTGATTCATACTTCTTGTAGTTAACTTGCTGATCTTTAAAGCTTACCTTTTAAATTTTTATTTTCCTACTAGCTACCCAAACATATGATGAAACTTCCGGTTCAAATAAAGGGAAGACAAAAACGTGAGTAATTCTAGTACAACACCTTTTGATTTAATCATATAGTCTCGCTAAAGCAAATTAGCGCATATAAGGGACATGAAATCTTTTTAAATATTCTGTTTATTTAAGGATTGTAAATTATGAGCAAGTATTAACTATGTATCCTACGACGAGTTATCCATCTCCAAGGAATCCAGTCTAACCGAGTTGTAATGTCTTTAGTTGTACGTTCCAAATTTATGTTTTTGGGAAGTGAAATTTGGGGTGTTACAAGGATCATTGTCAAAACTATGATAATATATCACTTGGCTATATTGGTGCATGTATATGGGTATATGTCTCTTCCAAGTTTCAACTAATTATTATTATGTGTCATCTATACCTTAATCCATCTTCTATCTGCGGTAGTCTTAACCTCTTCAAGCATGCTAGTGCCACTCGTGTCAATGTATGCAACCCTAGAAAAATAAAAACTTTATGGATTTACAATTAACTGATGGTTTTTCTTTTAAGGGAACATAAAAGCTTAACCTTACTTAGCATGTCGAGTATAATATATGTCAACCTAGATTTTCCGGAAGATTTTGGCTTGTCAATCTCTCCATTAATCCACCTCAAGATCCTAATAGTGAGATATTAATATGCACCAACAGTGAGGGCAGTAAAAATCATCAGCGTGACATATATATTCCGTACATAGTAATTTGAAAAAAAAGTACAAAAGAAATATATAACATTCTCTTAAATAACTAGAATTATAAAAATAACTAGGAGCATCGATCTTTAGTATGAGAATTCCTTAAACATCGTTAATGTTTGGGTACTGAATAATGCTTTTGTAAATTTTTGAATCTGGGATGTTTCCAAGAACGACTACTTTGGGCCGAGTCACATACCAAGGTAACCTCCATCCCAATACCTTCAAATACAAATAACTATTAGTATTGTTTAATATAAAAGAGGCTTCTTTGTTGGATTAAGATGTATTGAATAATTCGATGTTTTTAAACGTCCTCTCGGCTATTTGGTTTCTCAATGTGATACTGCCGAACATTGGTTTAGTGCAACTGCTAGTAGGCATGCTATCGCAACCTTCATTTTAAACCTTGGATTGAACATTATCACACTGCTTACCCTATGGGGCATAAGAAAGTTTGAATTCATATTTCTGCGATTTTTGATATATCATTTTGCTATTGGTCCATCCATGGTCTTTGCTATGTCGTTAGTGTTAGGAGGAAACACACACACATACGAGATTCAATCAACAACCAATGCGGAGCACACAAACAATACATATATGATGCAGCAAACCCACGTCCCAAACTTGTATTATTAATCCAAACAATTATCAATAATACATCAATACATAACACCTCAATGGTGTACCGAACCCAATACTTAAGCCAAACAATGCTCAAGCATACAATCAAACAATAACACCTCAATGGTGTTCCAAACCAGATACTTGAGCCAAACAATGCTCAAGCATCTACCAAACAATATCTAAGGCTACATCTTAAGTATTCGTTATTTCTATCAAATAATATAACTATGTATATATAGCCACCCCAAACTCAGCCACCAAAATTTACCATACTTGTTGTACAAGTCTTACCATACTTGTTATACAAGCCTTCCATTCTTGATGTTCAATCTTCTAACTTTGTGACAAAGACATACCATATATAATAATTGTCTATCCATACAATTATTATCCAATCCAATTATGATAATAATTGTCCACCCATACAATTATTACCAAATTCAATTATGTCTCGTATCATCAAGCCCATACAACCTATTGGGTTGAAACCCAACAATCCTCCCCTTCAACCCAATACTCCATATCAGATTCAACGGTACCCATCAAGCCATTGACGTCTGTTCGCCAATGCCTCCCCTCGAACAAGAATCCCTTCATCTCGTTCTTCCAACTTTTGAGAATCACTAAAACCCGTATAGCAACCTCCAAACTACCTTTCTTCATCATAACAACATATCCATTTACAAAATCACGTGCATTAACCATCACGAGTGCCCTTCCATCCGTTGAGTCACCCGATCCTTGCTTTCACAATCCTTCGGCCTCCTGAAGAAGAACACTAGCATCATCCAAAATCTTCACCTGGTTGATCAAGCCATTGAAGCAATTGCGATGATCTCTTCCATCTTCTTCCATCTCGAATCCGAACAAATTGATCCCCGGTACAAGTAAACTGTCAAACCGCACGTAACTTTGTCAGCAAATCCATCATCGTACTCCACCATATTTATTGAATCTCTAACTTTCCTCCAATCCAATCCATCACGAACACGAACCTCGGCTCTTGATACCACTTGTTAGGAGGAAACACATACACACATGTGAGATTCAATCAACAACCAATGCAGAGCACACACACAATACATATATGACGCAGCAAACCCACGTCCCAAACTTGTATTATTAATCCAAACAATTATTGATAAAACATCAATACATAACACCTCAATGGTGTTCCAAACCCAATATTTAAGCCAAACAATGCTCAAGCATACAATCAAACAATAACACCTCAATGGTGTTCCAAACCAGATACTTGAGCCAAACAATGCTCAAGCATCTACCAAACAATACCTGAGGCTACATCTTAAGTATTCGTTATTTCTATCAAACAATATGACTATGTATATATAGGCACCCCAAACTCAGCCACCAAGACTTACCATACTTGTTGTACAAGTCTTACCATACTTGTTGTACAAGCCTTCCATTCTTGATGTCCAATCTTCCAACTTTGTGACAAAGATATACCATATATAATAATTGTCTATCCATACAATTATTATCTAACCCAATTATGATAATAATTGTCCACCCATACAATTATTACCAAATTCAATTATGTCTCGTATAATCAAGCCCATACAACCTATTGGGTTGAAACCCAACAGTTAGTGCTATTAATAAACTAATAGCTTTTGATCATAACGTAACCCTTGCCTCTGCTCATAATATTGAATCGCATTCTAAAGGTCTTATATATGGTGAACTCGGAGCCCAAAGCTCTCTAAACCAGCTGTGCTCTTGGTGAAGTTACATTTTAACAAATTTTTAGCAATGATTCAAGTTGCTAATATTAATTTTAATCAAGGTTGCTTAGTGTGTCTTTCAAACAACCCATCTGCTGAAACTTGGAATGAACTCAATGAGATCCTTGAGAATATATATATGATATTAATTGTACCCGAGGTTTGCCTTTTAGGGAACTTATTTCTAGAATAGAGAATTGTAAGGACTCTACCCCTGTCATTAAATCTGATAATGAGAATGTTGCTACTGAAAATACAACAATGACGGATGACGAGATTGAGCCGGAAACTTTTGGTCCTAAAAAAGGAGCTTACGATGCAAAAATCGTGAATAATTCATGAATTAATTTCAAAATTAACAGAACAATACTTTGATTAATATTCCAATACAGGTTGGTAGAACAAGGGAAGTAGTCTAGTGTGACTCGAATTTGATTTTGTGTATTTCTGCCCATTTATGATCGTAAATAAATTTATCAGTTCATGTATTAACTAGAGAACATGATATTTGTGTAACCAGAGAATATGATATTTGTGTAATTGGTTATATTAAATTTATTAATTCATGCGTATTTCAAGCCAGATTTAAAGAAAATATTAGATTCCCAGAGAATATGATATTTGTGTAAATATTGGTTATAGTAAATTATTTTTTAAAATATTTTATTTAAATTTCTCATTTTTCAATTTTAATAAAAATTATGAGGTTATGTATCTTATTTTATTTACTAAGCATGTAGTTTAACATATTCTATTATATTTAAATTTAATTTATTGACTAAATTTAAAATTTATACTAATGTAAAAACATATTAAATAAATTAATAATATATAATTTAATTTGCGTATTATTGTGTAACGTCAGTATTTTTTCGTTTACATTTGTTCCCGTATACATGGTTTTATTATCTTAAGTAAAATATTTATATGTGATTAACAAGATAAGAATCATTTTCAGAATCGTTCAATTTTATTTGCCCTTCGAATCATAGTGTTAGGTCCGATATGACGTAATAATAAGCTAAAAGGGAGGGTTGAATAGCTTATTACTAATTTAAAAATTAAATGGCCCTTTTAAAAATTCTTCGCTTTAGGAAATTACGCAAAGGTAAGTAATCTACGATATTTCGAGAGCATTCGACCAGTTCCGAAGGAGAGCACGTAAGCCGCTTAAAACCCCTCAATTCTAGAACATCGATTTTAGCAATCCGAGAAGAATGATACAGATTTCCCGAAGAGCAAATTTGAAATATCAAGATGACTTTCCCTGGGTAACTTATCCAAAATGGGTTTTTCTCTTTTTGAAAACGTGTGATTAACATGTTATAAGTGCGTAAGTAAAGAGAAATAGCAGCAAACCATGCGGTCGATTTTTCACTTGGTTTGCGATATATATATATATCCCTACATCCAGTCCCTGAGAACCTCCCCGATCTCGAGAGTTACCACTAAAAACCCACTCCTTAACGTAGGCGGAGAAGCCTTTATAAACCTACAAATATTTATCTTGAAGCGTAACTCCCCGTTACCTTCTCAAAATACAAGTAGAACTACTATAATACCTCTCTTGGATCGTAACTCCCCGTTACCCCCTCAAAGTAAAATAGCAAACATACAAGAATTATCTTGGAGCGTAACTCTCCGTTACCTCTCAAATTAATGTACAATCCCTACACAGCCTATCTTAGACGATAACTCCCCGTTACCTCTTCAAAGCCGATGTAGCCTTTTGCGTAGTCTTTGTACTACTAACCTTTATCGGTCTTGGGTCTTGGGTCTTAGGTCTTAGGTCTTGGGTCTTTCCTCTTCCTCACGGTGCAAAGACACCCAACTCCTCGTCGGCGTGCCTAGGACTTGGGTCTTAAAACGAAGATCACCTCACTTCACTTCACCTCACTGCAAAAGTTAATATACAATCCCTATAAAATACCGTTTTACAAGAAAAGAAAGATTTGAACTAATATTACAAATATTAATCCAAGAGAGCAAGTATACCATTAATAAGCCCAACCTATTAAAGATACAAATGCTAAAACACTACAACAAGTTATACAATTAATAAATCAATTAGGCATGGTATAACAAGAGTAGAGGTGGAAACTAATATTACACAAATATTAATTCACCTATCCAAATATATAACTAACAAGTCCAACCTATTAGAAATATAAGTGCAACAAAAATCTATCACAAGTTATACAAAGATATGGCAATTAAGTATGGTATAACAAGCATAGAGCAAGATATATAATATATTAAAGAATATATTATACAAGGAGCAAATATAATACTAACAAATATTAGTAAAGTAAGTGCGAGAAAGCCAATAACATGTTATATAAACAATCATACATTTAAGCACATATATAATATTAGTAAAGGCAAGAATATAATATATAAGAATATAATATTAACCAAGTTAATAATATAAGAGCAAGAAATCTACACACATGTTATATAATTGATAACACAATTAAGCATGTATATAACAAGTGTAGACAAATGAATATAATACATATAACAATATATATTATATAATATAATATATAATCAATATATATTATATATGGCACATCTAATTAAGAATGCATTTATATATAGAAACATGGAAGTTAATATATATAATTTTGGTGTGTGCCAAATGTGTGCATATATATCATGAATAAAATTGAATGAGAGCAAGAGGAGAAGCAATATATATAGCACAAATGAATTGACATGTGATATTCAAACATATAAAAATGAGCGAGCCAATATAACAAGCAATTTAAAGAACAAATGATCAACAAGTTATATCAAGGCATTATAAAAATGAAAGAGCCGATATAACTAGCAACTAAATGAACTTATAATTGATAAGATATGTTAAAGTATATTAAAAGAGAGCGAGCGAACATATCTTAACAAATCAGCGAAGATTAGCAAGTTATATTAAAGACAATAAAAAAGGAAGATTAAATATAGCTAGCAATCTTGGTGTTCTTAAATGAAAAACAATATATTCCCTCAGAATATATTCAAAGCCGAATCAAAGGTTTAGACTTTCGAATAAACCATATGAATACTTCGTTCCGATAGCGAGATAACAAAAGCGTTGATCTCAATTTGATTATTGCTCTTTTTGGAAACGTTCAACAACTAAGTAGGATTTGTAAGTTTATCTAAATTTCCCACCAAAGTGAGAAATAAAGATGAACTTGGATCTTTCCACACAAGCCACTATATAAGTGCAAATGTAGGAAAAAGATCGTTCATGTTTAAGGAAGAAACTAATAAGTCTCGCACAGAGCACTTAAAAGTGTATATGCAAGCCAAGCTTCCTTACAAGCACAAATATATACTAAGAGCATAAAAATAATTAAAGTGTAAGTATATAAGTGCAAGAAACAAACTATAAATGACAATAAGATAAGCAATTAAAAATGGATCAATTTAGTTTGTTTGTTCCCCATGTATTTCACTTGGTTTTTAAGCATTAAAAACATGATAAAAGTTAGCTACTCTTTTATCAATTTTAGGCAGCCCCTAAACACACTTAGAGTACCATTTTGAGTGTTTAAAAATCCCATAAAATCGAGCCTTAAGTAAAGCTTGTATGACCAAAAATTTTCAAGTGAATACTCTTGTTTTTCAACTTGAATTCCTTAAAAATGAGCAAGTAAAAATTAACTAACATAAGGGCTAATATTTTACCAACTCAAGGACATTCAAGAAGGCACAAAATCAAGATTTAAAGGCCATGAAAACAGCCCCTAAACCAAATTTAAATTGTGCACAAGATGGGTTACGAATTTCCTTGTTTAACTTGCTCTTTTCGTGAGATTAACTATAGCCTATCACTCTTAGTTCAACCAAGCTAATGTAGCGGATATTTGAACCATAGAGTGGACTATAACCAAGCTCAAGAACAATTTAAAGCAAAGAAATTAAGTTGAAGAAATCAAGCAAGTTCGTCACTTTGTTCTAGCGGGGTGTTTTATCTGTTTTGTCAAGTCGAGCTATGAACTATCACTCTTAATTCAACCGCCCAATCTAGCGGATATTTGAATCATAGGGTGGAACATAACTCGTGCTCTCGG
>PHNY01193120.1:358-16151 GCA_003724115.2 Anethum foeniculum | reverse complement strand
GCAAAACTGTTGACTGACCTACTCCAAAAGAAAGCCCAACAGACACATGGGAGTCACCAGATGCCAATCTTCTTAAAGCAATCCCAACTTGATTCTCTACACTGAGAAGCCTTCCTTCAATATTAATAAGCCCAGAACGAGGTCTATAAATAAGATCCTCTCTTACAAGAGAACAGATGCATTCAAAAGTCTTTTTCGACATACGGAAAAAATATTTAAACCCTTCATCCTCATCGCAGGGTATTACCAAACCTGCACATTTGTTTTACAATATATATTATTACATTTCCAACAAGGCACAAAATTCAATTTACAAAACTAACAAGTATAAACTCATCTAAGCCCTAGACCCCAATAAAATAGGAACTAGACCCGAGAAAAGATCTACTAAGTTCCCAATTTCCACCTAAACTAATATGACTATTACCCATATACGTTAAAACATGAAAAAACGCATTACAATTTCTGCAGTGCAGCTTGTACTCCCTTTTTTTTTTTTGCTATTAATTAATTACACATGCACACATGAGGAGCCGAAGGGGAACAAGAACTCAATTACCACCTCCTTTGTTAATTAATTACACATGCACACAGAGCAGAAAGGGAACAAGAGCTCAATTACGACACCCTTTGTTGGCTTGTAATAATTCTCAAATTCTAAAACTTGAAAACGAGAATGAAGAAAACCAATAACGTTGTTATATTACAGAGAGGGGCATCCATTACTACATATCAAACTAATAATGTCAAAGAAAAATCAAAGAAAACGAAAAAAAACTAAAAAAATTTAACTATACAAGCCAAATGTAATTAATCAAATGAATTCAGATTCAAGAAAATCAAGAAAGATACCTGGGGCTGAAGAATTCTTTCGCCAAAAAACATTCCACCATTCAAAATCAACCGGTTTGATTTCAACAGGGACAGATGTGCTTGCACTAGCTGTGCTCCTCTTCATCTTTTTTAAGTTTTTGTTTGTTTTCTTCGGTGCCATTGAAAAAGTTGTGTATAATTTGACAGGGGTACAACAGAAAATGAGAAGAGATTTGGAGACTGTGAAGCTTGTTCGGACAATTTAACCACTTCTCAACCAGATGTTTTCGGTTGTTCTCTTGTAACTTGTATATAAAAGAGAAAAATGTGTATAAATTAATATTCTGGAGATCCTGCAAGATTTTATTAACTTCTAAAATATATTTTATAATCTAAAAAAGTGAGATTTTATTGTTTTGGCAAATGATTCTTTCCACAATTTTGGAGTATTGTTAGTCAAATGTATTTCTCTAAATACTTTTTAATATCATTCAATAATTGTTGAATATTATATTCAAGCCACTTATACAATTAAATATTACATTATAAAAATACTGAATTTTATGAAAAGGATATCATACAAATATGCAAAGTAGAAAGAATATGTCCCATCAAGAATGAAGAAAGAACCGTGCATTTAAAAAAAAAAAAAGAAAAAGGAAAGAACATTTGTATTATTCTTGATCAGGTGGTGATACAAAGCACAATCATATACCCCATAAAGAATTCAAATACGTTTCCCGGTCACACAAGTGATATTATTTTATTTATAAAATTCATGTTAATATGCAAGGTTTATTTAATTTATTAAAAAAATTAAAAATATTTTCACAACTTATTAATTAAAAGTATTTTTTGAGAGCCAACATTTGTCTTAGTTAAAAGATGACATATAAAATTTTGCACATTAATGTTTCATTATTATAAAGATGATTTGTACTTTCATATTACAAAATAGAAAACATGATAGAAAAACACCTTTTCAAAATTTAAGTAACATTTTTCTAAAATATTAATTATTTTTATCGATTATATACATATTTTTCATTTTGATATCACAAAAAATTATTTTTATTTTTTTTTTTGAAAATTTGAAGTACATATCATGAAATTTTTTATATAAGAAGTATTATCACAATAATTATTCTCATAATAAATATTTATGTTTCCTTATTTGATTTATTATTTATTTATTTGTATTATTTATGTCTTATTTGTTTTTTATTATTTATGTATATTTATGTGTTATTTATTATTTATTTTTGTTCAGTCAATATTTTAATAAAGGTAATATTCAATCCTAAATTCTAACTTGGCTCCAAGTTTGAACCTTGTGGAAAAATAAGACTATTCGTGTTTAACTAGTTGTAAAAATAATATCTAAAACCATAACCTCAAAACAATGAAGATAAAAAAAAAGGAGGAATTGAAATTGATCAATATCCATTTTATATATTTTTGAATAAGATTATATTCAACTTGAAAAAGACAAATAGAAAAAGAAGTAAAATAGATATTGAATAATATAGATTCTACATATTTTTTAATAAGATATTCGAATTAAAAAATAAATAACTCTGTTGGTAGATCAAATTTTCTCATAGTATTGAAATGATTAAGATTTAAGTGTTGGATGCAAAATTACATGAGTAATACTTATCATGAATGCGAAATTTATTCGGATGTATACAATTCAGAGTTTGAAAGATTTTACACAAATAATTATAATAGATGGATTTTTAAAAATTGTTGTTAATTTTAATTTTAATTTTATGCAGAGTTTGGCGGATTTGATGTAAAATTCAATAAATTTGTGTAGAATTTTGATGATTTTAAAAGAATTGTTCAAAATCTCATCTAACTTGGTTGATTCTAAAATATGTAAAAAAAAACACTAACAAATTCGCCAAAATATATCATTTTATCGAATTTAAACAAAATTCATAAATGTTTGAATTCTATAAGATTTTAATTGGTTGTTTTAAATCTTAATTGAATGCCACATTTTAAAGTATTTTTTGAAATCCCTATTAAATTCGCCAAGATTTTAAAGGACTTATTAAAATTCAAATTCAACACCTTCAAATTTTAATGAATTATCTAAAATCCAAATTGAATATGAATTTTTCAAATTCTTTAAAATTTAATTTGAATACATCACAGTGGCTTAAAAGAAACTAATATACTTGTACAATAAGCAATATATGTATGTAGTGGTCACATCTTTTTATTTTTACACATCATAATTATCATTACCAAATTTAATTACTTATTTGATTCTTTTTATAATAAATGAACATTAATATTTATGTTTATACAAGATCAATGCTATTGCTATTGTTGCTCTATAACTAGGACTAATGAAAACAAGGGTTATGAATCATGAAATTACAACCTACACACATCAACAGCCTTTCCCACAATTAAGGGAATTCTCTTAACTTTGCTTTGCCAGCTTCTTTATGCGTCAGTTCCCTTCTACACAAAAATTTCAGCGTTTTAAACCGTCATTTAATCATTTAATGAAAATCACTTGAGTTCTATGTTATTTACTAGTATTTTGAAACAGTCACTTAATAGGGCTCACTTGAGTCCTATGTTAATTACTAATGTACTACAACTCATAATAACTAGGCTAGCATATCTTCTCTTGATCAATTATCCTCTTTTTGGTAACATGAATTTGAAGGTTCAAGACTTGTCCTATATGTATTTCATAACAAGATCATGATGGCTGGGGTTCATATGAGAAATGTTTATGAGTATAAGGGTTGTAACACACAACAATTTTTGGTTGAATTTTAGAATTATGTATAAAATGATAACTTGTGAGTAATCATAAAGAAAAATCATAATATCAACAATAGTACATGATTTAAGTGTTTCTTAGTGTATATATTTACTATGAAATTTTGATTTAAAACTTTATAATATAAAGAATTATTGGATTGTAAGGAGTTAAAAATTTCATTGCAATAGTTACCCATAAAATTTTAAAAGAAAGTAATATTGTACTATAATAAAACATTTTAGCGATTATAAATAATCACTAATAAAACAAAAGAGAGGAATATATGTTGTCCACTAAAATATTTTGTTATAGATTGATGGATTGAAAATTAGAAACAAGTGAAATTTGTGCTTTTCGACAAACAAAAAGTTGTTCTCATTAAATTAAACATAATGCAACCGTGAAAAACCCCCAACTGCCGATACAACCATTTTGGAAAAGAAAAAACATACTAAAAACAATTAGATGATTTGTTTCGTGATTGTTTAACACATAGAATTTAAAAATTCTTAAATCTAAAAACGAAATCAAAAACATACTAAGCAATCTACCATCATCCCTGAAAGAAGCAACATCACAATTGACCTTATGACATAAAAACCATTATTAGCCCGGTGTTCAGAAACCGCAATCGCATAATTGAGATTGAAGGAATGGCACTCCAGCTATTTAAATGCGGGATACTAGCTATAGACATGCCGAAAATGTAAACCCCCAAAAGATGAACAATCTTTGACTGTGAAAGGTGAGCTCTTGCAATAATCATCACCACCCCAGATTCGATATGGGTTTTCCAGATCTCCAAAAACATGAATAAAATCATTCTCAACAGGTCCAACACCGAATAAACCCAAACATAACTAAACAAAAACATAACAGAACACCCCAAAAGGTGAGATAAAACAAACACTGCAAAAGGAGAGATATACAAACACCCAAAATGTTACTACCTCCGTCCCACTCATTTCTTTACAGTTTTTTTCTCATGCTCGGCACGCATTTTAAGGCTATTATAGAGTATAGTTCCATAATTTATTTTTAAAATTTTCTTTTTCTGAATAAAAAATTAAATATTATATTTTTATTTAGAAGAAAAAAAGTTTAAAATAATTTAGGGAACTATACTTTATAGGAGTATTAAAATGCGTGTCAAGCCCCGTCCCCCAATGTAAAGAATTGGGTGGGACGGAGATAGTAGATTTTATTAAAGGAAAATCAACGATTACGAGAAAAAGCAAAGGGTTTGGGGCTTTCCACCGTAGAAAACCCAGTGGAAGTCCCTCGACTAACTTGAGAAAGGACAAAAACAAAGGACCGGAGGCGGCTCTTCAAACCATAGTGAAATTTGTGCTTAAATCAATGAAAAATTGTGTAATCATAAAATTCACGTCCTTCGCCTCTCTCTTTACGTATAGATTAAGAGCATTTTCAACCGACTTTTATCTTTTCTATAAATATAATATAAAATATTGGCTCTTAGGGTTTAATGTTTAATTAGCTTTGTTACCCGTGCAAGGCACGAAATAGCTCTATTATCTAAATTTTCTAAATTTGATATTAAAATTCTATATAAACTAAAAAAATAATTATAATCATGTTGGTGTACACGAGCATGAAGTTGGTATATTGAAATACGTTAATTATCCAAGTCTCGGCTCATTTTATCTTATATAAATATGAAAAAAAATTATAATAGAATTTTATATAAATTAAAAAAAAATTATAATCATGTTACCGCACACCTGTATAAGTTAGTATATTGAAATGAGTTAATCACCAAGTCTCGAATAATTTTATTTTATATAGATATGAAATTATATAGATTAAATCACCAAATTTAAAGAAATCTGTATCTAGATCAATAGTTAATGTTATTAAAATATAATCAAATGAGCCTCTAGCTCAATTGATTGATATGATTAACTTGCACAAGGTGTGTCATGGGTTCGATTCTTTATAACAACAATAGTTTGGCTCTTAATTATATAATAAATTGATCAAAACATAATAAATTGATCAAAATAATCACTTTCTTCATCCATTATCTTTGTCAGTTCGGAGAGGATAGGAGATAAAGATATAATAAATTGATCAAAACAATCACTTTCTTCGTCCATTATCTTTGTCGGTTCGGAGAGGATAGGAGATAAAGAGTCTCTTAGAGATACTCTAACTTCATCTCCAACAATGCTTCATATATTCACTCTTTATTAATTTTTTTATTATAATTATAATTTAAATTCATATGAGACAAAAGATAGTGGAGGGAGAAAGTGATTGTTTTTATGAATATATTATATAATATTAGTTAAGAGGGGAAAGTTGGCTCAGAGAGAAGAGGCTCTTAGTGATTTTAAGAGTCACTAGGAGTCTATTCGAATAAAAAAATTCTCCTCACTCCTCAAATTCGAAATTAAGAACTAATTTAAGAGTTCATTGGAGATGGTCTAAGAAAGAAAGATACAAGTCAGTCAAATGAGGAGAAATTAGTTAATATTCTTGATTGATTGTGGTACTAAGTTTATAAATACATGTATGGAACTAAGAAATGCGTTACTCTTTTTTACTCTTACTGTATTAAGAAAATATTAATTTAGTTATACATTTTCACTTATACCGATGATTAATGCATGAATTTCATAAGATATAAACTATTGTAAACTCTTACTCATCCCTTAATTTTGGAATAATTCAACATATATATTTGCATTGGAAGTTGCAAGTAGACGTCCATTATAAAAAAAATATTCTCTCAAAAAGAATACTATTGTGGGATGGAGGAAGTAAATACAAGATATCTATTATGAAAAAAACATATTCTCTCGAAAAGACTACTATTGTGGGTGGAAGGAATATAATACAATGTAAAAACCTTGTCTGATGTACATATTACTTTTCAAACTTTGTCAGGTTTTTATTTTAGTGATCATACATAATTTCTCAAGTGATTTTGTTTATTATGGAGTTGAATTGCATGTTGAATATAAACTAGTAAGTAATCATGTCTAGTGTACTTTATAGTGGAGTAATTCATAGTTGCACACACAAGGTATTTGATAAAATGACTCTTAAATTCTTTTGTCTATTTTGAAATGAATATTATCACAATGATTTGATTCATTTGCTATCATTTTTCAGCATGCATGTATGTAATAGAAAGTAGACAAGGATGGTAATTAATAACAATTGTAAAGCGAGCTAGGCTTGTGGTGTGCTCCAATTTTAAAGGGGGGAAAAACTCCTATTAATTAACCGAGTCAAATGAGTCTATTTTCTTAAGAATTATAATGCCAAAAATATTTATAAGATGGTTGTGTGTGTAAAGAGGGGTTTTAAAATGATGAGATATATATTCAAGTTATGTAGTCTTATTCTTATGTTTTTACTTTTACAATACTTAAATATGCAAGAGTATTTTGAGATGATTTTATAACTTGTATATGATCTCTAATAACCTTTGTAATAAATTTTCTTTTCTTTCTTTTATAGACTCAACCAATAACTCAAAATTTGAGCTAAGGACTAAGGCACTCAATTTAATCGTTATTTGTCAAAAAGACATGTCCGATTATAGTTATTGCTTATGGAGTGGCTGATTGTTAAATCTTATTCTGGATGTTTAGTCTTTTGCCTTCTTATTATGTTAAATGCATGTTTGTAATTACTCTATTGAGGTTTGTTCATCCAAAACTTGAACATACTTTTTAAGAAACCTTTGCCCGAGTAAAATAATCTTGAAGAACAAGGGCATTTTAGAGTGGTTGTTTAGTACCATCAAGGGGATGATCACCCTCGGTGACAAAAATAAATTACAAAGTTCTGAGCATTTCGATCACATGTTCCCTCACCAAAAGCTATTAACTTCTATATATTTGTCTTGGTAAACATATTGCTCATGTTGATATCATGAATTCATTGGTACTTTATTAATAGTTTATTTTGATTCATACTTCTTGTAGTTAACTTGCTGAGCTTTAAAGCTTACCCATTAAATTATAATTTTCCTACCAGCTATGCAAACACGTGATGAAACTTCTGGTTCGGATAAAAGAAAGACAAAAACTTGAGTATTAATTCTAGTAGAACACATTTTGGTTTAATCATGTAGTCTGGCTCAAAATTATGTGTTTGGAAGTGAAATTTGGGGTGTTACAAAGGTCATTGTGAAAACTATGAGAATCTAATATTTGGCTATATTGGTTACAGAATATACGTATATGTGACTTCGAAGTTCCAATAATTATTAGTATGTGTCATCTATACCTTAATACATGTTCTATTGGTGGTAGTCTTGACCTCTTCAAGCATGTTAGTGCCACTCGTGTCAATGTATGCAACCCTAAAAAACACAATAACGTTTATGACTTTACAATTAACTGATGGTTTTTTATTTAAGGAATCATAGAAGCTTAACCTTACTTACCATGTCGAGTATAATATATAGCAACCTAGTTTCTGGAAGATTTTGGATTGTCTTCCTCTCCATTAATCCACCTCAAAATTCTAATAATCAGATATTAATACGTACCAACAGTGAGGGCCAGTAAAAATGATCAACGCGACACATATATTTTATACATAGTAATTTGAAGAAAAGTTAAAAAGAAATATATACATTTATCATTATAACAATAAATAGGAGCATCTATCTTTAGTAAGAGAATTCCCTAAACATCGTTAATGTTTGGGTACTGAATAAAGCATTTGTAAATTTTTGAATCTGGGATGTTTCCAAGAACTACTACTTTGGGCGGAGTCATGTACAACACTAACCTCCATTCCAATACCTTCGAATACAAATATTGAAAATTATTAGTATTGTTTAATATAAAAGAGGCTTCTTTGTTAGATTATGATGTATTGGGTTATTCGATGTTTTTAAACGTCCTCTCGGCTATTTGGTTTTTCTATTTGATACTGCCGAACATTTGTTTAGAGCAACTGCTAGTAGACATGCTATCGTAACCTTCATTTTAAACCATGGATTGAACATTAGCACACTGCTTACCCTATAAGGCATAAGAAAGTTTGAATTCAAATTTCTGCGATTTTTGATATATCATTTTGCTATTGGTCCATCCATTGTCTTTGCTATGTCGTTAGTGCTATAAATAAACTAATAGCTTTTGAATAACGTAACCTTTGCCTCTGCTCATAATATTGAATCACGTTATAAAGCTCTTATATGTGGTGAACTCGGAGCCCAAAGCTCTCTAAACCAACTGTGCTCTTGGTGAAGTTACATTGTGACAAATTGTTAGCAATGATTCAAGTTGCTTATATTAATTTTAATCAAGGTTTCTTAATGTGTCTTTCAAACAACCCCTCCGCTGAAACTTGGAATGAACTCAATGAGATCCTTGAGGATATACATATGATATTGGTTGTACCCGAGGTTTGCCTTTTAGGGAACTTATTTCTAGATTAATGGATTGCAAGGACTCTACCCCTGTCATCATTTCTGATAATGAGAATGTTGCGACTGAAAATACAAAAATGACGGGTCACCAAGTTGAGCCGGAAACATTTGGTCCTAAAGAAGGAGCTTACGATGCAAAAATCGTGGATAATTCAGGTTTGAATTTCAAAATTAACACAACTATACTTTGATTAATATTCCAATGTAGGTTTGTGGAATTGGGAGGTCGAGGAAGAGGAAGACTGTTCAAGTTCAAGACAATGGTTTAGAACTAAGGAAGTAGTCTAGTGTGACTAGAATTTGATTTTGTGTATTTCTGCCCATTTAAGACCGTAAATTTATCAGTTCATGTATTAACCAGAGAATATGATATTTGTGTAATTGGTTATTTTAAATTTATCAATTCATGAGCATATTTCAAGCTAGATTTGAAGGAAATATTAGATGACCAGAGAATATGATATTTGTGTAAATATTGGTTATTGTAAATTATTTTTTTAAACATTTCATTTAAATTTCTCATTTTTCGATTGTAATAAAAATTATGAGGTTATGTACCTTTTTTTGTTTTGCTAAATTGCATATATACATAGAAGAAAGAAAGAATATACAGGGATTGACACAGGCTCTAGGACAGGCCCTAGAAGGGACTATCTATGAGCAATCTAAAGAAATCAGATTGCAAATAGAAAGTAACAAAAGCAAACAGATCAACCCTAGCCTAGATATGGCTATCTATACAAGTGGACTGCTACCAAATAGAGTTATGCAATCTAGTAGAAATATCAGCTACAATATTACCAAAGACTTGAGTAGGTCGCATGATCCCTTTGTTGTGTAGGCAAGCATTACGAACCCTCCAAATTTGATAAGCAATAATTTGGGCTGTAAGAAAGGCCCTCTATTGGTGAGGCTTTTAAGGAATAGATGCCCAATGATTAAGGAGCTGAAACAATGTTGAGTTGTTTTCTTGTGGAAGAGAAGCGTCAATGAAGCTTGTCAAGCGCCGAAGAGTGTATTTGCTATAAGGGCAGCTGTAGAACAAATGGGAGTAACTCTCGAGACCACCTACACAAAGGAGACAATGTGGAGATAAGATATGCCAAATGATGCTAATCTATCAAAGGTAGGTAATCTGCCCAGCGTCAGGAGCCACTCTAAGTAAGCATAGCGATGAATCACTAATTTGTGCCAAACAAAAGAGTGCCAAGGCACTTCCGGAAGCCTTCTTCTGATAGAATCCTATATATGCCAAGTCTTGATTTTAGATAGAGATATGCCATTCCAAGATATAGTCATGAGTGTTGAGATTCACCGGGATTGGAGTAAAGTCCTGGAGCCAAGACATAAGCAAAGGGCTAGCATGGTGAGAGTGAACTGAGACTGTAGGGAGGCACCAAGTTCCTGAACTAATAAGAGAATGAACCAAAGCATGTGCAGAGGACCTAGCTTGAGAGATTACAGAATCATGAAGATGTGAAACTAGAAAATTATTGTTCCACCAAGGGTCAAACTAGAGGGAAGTTCTCCTCCCATCACCAATTTTATAGGAGATAAACAGTCGAGCCAAAGGCCTCAACTATAACACCTTTCTCCATATCCATGAGCAGTCAGTTGGCTCAGATAAGTCCAGAAATTAGCATTTTTCAGAGCAATAGAGTGTACCCACGATGCCCATAGTGACGGGGCTTTGTTGACAATTTTACACAAATGGCGAAAGATTTTTGCCTTATTCCACTCCTTCGAGTTTCTAAGACAAATCCCCCCTTCCTCAGTTAGCAAACATAACTGATCCCAGATAACTTTCGCACCTCCTATAGCATTCAAATCTCCTTTCCATAGAAATCTAGTGTACATGCTTTGAATTTTAGCATGTATAGAACCAGGCAACAGAAAATGCTTCAACCAAAAATTTTGAACCGCTGAGAGAACTACTTTAATGAGTTGAGCTCTACCAGCAAGGGAGAGAACCAGATTAACCCAAGAAGTAAGTTTTGCTGTGAGCTTGTCTAAGAGCAGCATGCAGTCATTATGAGATATTTTACTCAAAATCAAGGGGACTCCCAAGAACCGCACCGAGAGCTCACCATGGGGCATTGCATAACTATGATCAAACCAATCCACTATCTCTGGTTTGCACCCACCAAAGAAGACTTAACTTTTGTTGACACTTGTATGAAGACCACTCCAAGAGGAGAATAAATGAAGACACTGCATAGCATGAGCGATTGAAGGTTTGTCTCCCTGAGTAAATAACAGTACGTCATCCGCATAGAAAAGATGAGTGAGCTTTAAATGCTTACATTTCTAGTGATAATTGAAGTTTTCATGGGCATTGGCAAGCAAAACAGATATGATATTCATAGCAATAGCAAACAAGTAAGGTGAGATGGGATCACCCTGTCGTAGCCTTTTTTTGCCTTTGAAGTAACCATGCAGCGCCCCATTGATCTTCACAGAGTACATTAGTGTGGAAATACATTCATAAATCCAACTGAGAAAAGTAGGTGGGAAGCCCAACCTCTGCATAGCCTTCATAAGAAAATCCCAATAAAGAGAGTCAAATGCCTTATGAAGGTCTATCTTTAGAGCGCATTTTGGTGTACCTGTCTCACGGGTGTAGCCAAGAAAAGGCTCTTGAGCCATTAAGATATTATCAGACCATGCACAAAAGTGGATTAAGATATATTTATAATATGGGGCAAGACACACTTGAGCATATCAGCAATAATCTTGGCAATACATTTATATGCAACATAACAAAGGGATATGGGTCTAAACTCTTTCATGCAAGTAGGGTTAGGAATTTTAGGAATGAGAGTAATACCCGTACTGTTTAGGCTTCTGTGCATTGTGGAAGAATTGAAGAAGTGCAGAATGGCATCAATGAAGCAATCACCTACAGTGTCCCAGGTTGCTAGAAAAAACACAACGTTGAATCCATCAAGGCCCAGGGCCTTGTTCTTCTTCATGGCTTTGAGAGTAGCATAAATTATGTCCTTGGTAACCGGGGCTTCCAAGAGAAGTTTATGTGAATCACCAACCAATGCAAGATTTAGTTGGGATAGGTCACAGGTAGGGTGACTTGTTTCCATGCCAAGAGTGGAGGCAAAGAAGTCAACTGCTACTTGCGAGGCATTTCGATGTCCGAAGACCATGTCACCATTACTGTTTTGCAAAACCAAAATCTTGTTAATGTTCCAATTTGCTCTCATCTGATTGTAAAAGAAACTATTGTTTCCACCACCTAAAGAAAGCCACTAGACCCGGGATTTTCGATGCATGAGAGCCTCCTCCTCCATTAGACATTTCTCGAGATGCTTGTAGTCATTTTGTTCATTTTCTAGAGCAGTGGTACTAGGATCATGCTCAAAAATAGTTTGAACAGATTTCAGAGCTTGTCTAGCTTCCTAGACCCGATTTTGGAGATTCCCATGCATCTTGTTAAGTTTAACCAGAGCTGCCTTAACAGTTTTTTGTTTTCTATTGAGGATAGCCATAGGATCATCATACCAAGTTTCACTGTAAGCCGTTCGCACAACTTCTTGAAAGCCCTCAAGTTCGCACATGAAGTTAAAAAACTGGAAGCTTTTGTTCATTTTCTGTAATTGCATGGGAACCATGTGAGAGAGTGGAGAGTGATCCATGATGCCACGAGGCATGTCCTGCACAAACCCATCTACAAAAGATGTTAACCAGGCTCCGTTACTAAGCATTATGTCCAGACGTCTCTCAACAGGGCTGTGAGGTCTTTTGTTATACCAAGTGAACAGAGGTCCAAGAGTACGAAGGTGCTGCAGCCCACAATCAACTACACAATCTTGAAAATTTTGCATGTCCGAAGTCCAATGCAACCTGCCCCCTCTAGCTTAAGTAATGCTCAAAAGAAAATTAAAGTCACACATATAGCCCATGGGCCATCAATATTGTTGTTTATTTGACGAACACTATCCCAAAGCAAAAGCCTCTCATGATGTTTGTTGAAGGCATATATAAAAGCGACAGTTTAGTGTATTTTCTTTCCAATGAAAGTAACATGGCACGTGATGTGCTGCACATTTTTGGATAAGGGAGTCACAATCCAATGATTAGGATCCCAACCAACCCAAATACGGCCCAAGTTATGATGATCATAGTTGAACAACCATTTCTAGTTTCGTTTGATACGTTTAGAAATAACAGTACTATTTTCAAGCTTTACTTTTGTTTCAATACAAGACATGAGAGTAATATTATTTGTATTAATAAAATTACCTACTTCTTTTTGGTGAGGGGTTTTATTTAAGCCCCTAACATTCCAAACTGAGAAATTCATAAAAATGAAGAAGTGGAAG
This sequence comes from Anethum foeniculum, assembly GCA_003724115.2. NCBI lineage: Eukaryota > Viridiplantae > Streptophyta > Magnoliopsida > Apiales > Apiaceae > Anethum > Anethum foeniculum. The sequence continues at coordinate 2,794 of PHNY01193120.1, read as the reverse complement.
GCTTACCCGCCCTCCGAAGGCTTTTCTTTGAAATCACAGGAATGAAACCATTTTTGTTCCCTTTGTTTTTGTCCATTGTGTTCGACACAAGGGGCAAACCTTGACTAGCAGCAGCTAGATCAATAACCAAGTCTCGAGTAATAGGAGTAACATTATTTGAGTTGCTCTGTTTTCCCTTGGTTGGAGTTTTTTCAGTTGATCTGTTTAGAGCTTCCTCAGTAAAAGCTTCAATTTCTCCTTCTTCAAATTGGCCAAGAGTAGCAAAGCAGTTTGTGTTATTATTAACAGTAACAATTTGTGAATCAGTGTTCATATCATAATGTCGTAGGGTTGGAGCCACATCAAAGTTTTCTAAATCATCACTGTCAAGCGTAGAGGCCTATGCTTGCTCAAGAGCCTGGTCATTATCCATGACCACATCACAGCCAAAAAATTGGCCAACAATATAAGGCACCAAAGAGGTTTGCAAATTTTTAACATAATTTTCATCAACAATTTTTTCACTCGAAGGGACACTTGTATGTTCACTTGTAGGTTGAGTCCTGTGTTCAATCCTAGGCTGTTTCTGGGCTCTTTGCTGTTCACCTGTAGCCCTATGAGACTCATAAGTTGTGCGTTTATGATCTCTAGTGTGTGCCTCTGGATTTTTGCTGCATCTTGATAACGAGTGTCCAAATCCTTGACATATACTGCATGAATAAGGTACTTATGGATAGATAACAGCCACCTGAACCTTTTCTGTCTCCCAATCTCCATTTAAAATTGTCACCCAAATGTGGTCTGGCCTAGGGGCGTTATAGATTAACTCTACCTGAATTCCAACATACTTCATTGGTTCAAAACGTGCAGTTGCCTCATCAAATTTAAGAGGCTTGCCAACAGCCGAGGCAATAGAGCAAAGTCCTTCATATGACCAATAATGTTAAGGCACATCCACAAACTTGACCCACACCGGGACTCGATCAACCAGATTTTTCTTAAACTTAGACCCTTCCATCCAAGGTGTCAAATACATTGTCTTACCCACTATTTGCACAGAGTGAAGTTGCAATATAGCATCTTTTTCAGTAACAGATTTAAATTTGAAGGTAAAGTATCCTTTGGAAATATAATAAACCTTTGATAAGCCTCTGTTTTGCCATAATTTGAAAGTTTGTTCTTTAACAAACTTAAAGGCAAAACTGTCACCAATAAAATAGCCAATTAGACTACTCTCCCATTGTATTTGTGCCTAAAGTAAAAACTCCCAAGGAGGTTCAACATTTGCATAACCATCTTCGTTAAAAGTGACTTTAGTTTGACCAAAGGAAGGTGTTACATTTGGAGTGTTTTTTGTTCCCACAACTTTCCAGGATACAATTTGTTGAGAGGGGACAGTGGCAATAGGTTCCACATTGGTAATATTAGGAAAAGCAATTTCAACATTAGTAGTAGCAGGTTCAGTAATGGGATTAATAAGACTCAAGACACCATTTTGAACCTCAAAATTCGATTGTAAAATTTCTAATGAAGCATGAGAGGTATGCGAGGAATTCATACCTTGAGCATTGAGGAGCTGAGGCTGAGGGACTGAGTTTACTTCTTCTGCAGAGGGGCTAAGGGCCTTAGTTGAGTTCTTGGAGCTTACAGTAGGGCCAATATCTTGTCTTTTAGAACCATCATTAGCAATGAGGTCATTTTGCTCTCGGATTCTTTGTAGAGTATGGGGAGACAAAGGCTCCAGGTACATGACCTCGTTTGTGTTGAGAGAATTAGCTTCCTCCGTAGCAATGGCAAAGTTGTCCACAGGTGCTTGGTGCAAAGCATTACCATAATTGTTGCCAATAAGATGAGAAAATTCATCCAAGTTCATCAAACCCGAATGCTCCAAATTTTGGGACCCCATAACTGTGATAAAAGTGATAGATCGGGATGATGCTTATGTGGATCTGGAAGAGTTTAATGAGAGGATTATGAAAGTACAAATCGCGTAGAGAGGTAATCAAGGATGAAGAAGTTATAGAGAAATGATTTGTTGGTTGATTTAGGCGGGAAAGAAAAAATCTAGTGAGATGGTGGAGCTTCTCTCTCTATACCCATTGTTGAATTATACTTGAAGTTGATCTGTATCTTATTTTATTTGCTAAGCATGTAGTTTAACAAATTCTATCATATTTAAATTTAATTCATTGACTAAATTTAAAATTTATACTAATGTAAAAACATATTAAATAAATTAATAATATATAATTTAATTTGCATACTAATGTGCAATGTTAGTATTTTTTTTGTTTACATTTGTTCTCGCGTACATGGTTTTATTATCGTAAGTAAGATACTTATATGTGATTAACATAAGAATTATTTTCAGAATCGTTCAATTTTATTTGCGTTTCAAATCATAGAATCCCATCACTGGATAGTGTGACATGTAGACCTACACTACAAGAAAAACAA
>PHNY01193040.1:822-12600 GCA_003724115.2 Anethum foeniculum | reverse complement strand
TGTGTATAATTGAGGGGTCACAGTATGCAGTAATTGTTTATGATTCAAGAATTAAGAATGGATAATGGAATTAATGACCGTAGCGACCCGGATCCCCGACCCCGGATCTGGGGGCGTTACAAGTTAAGTATTGATATTGGAATTAAAGACCGTAACGACCCGGATTCTTGACCCTGGATCTGGGGGTGTTACAACGACTCTGACTTTGAAGGGGTAAAGTTCCCCCAAGACGATCCTCTAGTTATCACCACGGTAATTGGAAATTGTCCGGTCAAACGAGTCCTTGTAGACAACGGAGCCTCAGTGAACATTCTGTTTCACGATGCATTCACGAAGATGGGATACAATGACTCTCAGCTGACCCCTTCAGACGTACCCATCTACGGGTTCAATGGAGTGGAGTCGAAAGTTGAGGGGCTGATTCAACATCCCATGATAATTAGGGAAGAGCCAAGAGAGGCCACACAGATATTAACCTTTCTGATTGTCAAGGCATCTTCCAATTACAACGCAATCCTCGGAAGGACATGATTACATGCGTTCAAGGCCGTGTCTTCGACATACCACATGAAACTCAAGTTCCCAACCAAAAACGGTGTGAACGAAGAAACGGGCGATCAGAAAATAGCCTGAAGTTGTTATATGGCCGCACTAAAGCCAGATGGAACCGGGGGGCAGGTCATCCCAATAGAAGATATGGATGTCCGGGAGAACGAGGAGCGTGGAGGGAAACCGGCGGAAGACCTGGTCCCAATCTCCCTAGACCCCCTAGACTTGGAAAAGGTCACTTACATTGGGGCGTCTATGAAAGAACCCCTGAAGGGCCGATTGATTGGATTCTTGCAAGAAAACAATGAAGTATTCGCTTGGACGCCAGCTGATATGCCCGAGATTGACCCCGAACTCATAACTCACAAGCTGAACATCGATCCAACACCGGAAGGCGGTCAAGCAGAAGAAGATGACTTATGATCCGGATAGGCTGGAAGCCATTAAGCAAGAAGTCGAGAAGCTCTTGGAAGCTGGATTCATTGAAGAAGTCCAATTCCCTGAGTGGTTGCAAATCTTGTCATAGTCAAGAAAGCCAACGAGACTTCACTGACGTGAACGATGCTTGTCCTAAAGACTGTTATCCCTTTCCAAGGATCGATATCCTAATTGATGCCACTGCTGGCCACGAAATGGTAAACTTTATGGAAGGCTTCAGCGGCTACAATCAGATCAAGATGTACAAGGACGACACCCGGAAGGTATCCTTCGTGACTGAATTTGGTGTCTTTTGCTATCTTGTTATGGCCTTCGGGTTAAAGAATGTAGGAGCCACATACCAGAGATTGGTGAATAAGATATTCACCCATCTAATCGGGAAAACCATGGAGGTCTATGTTGATGACATGCTCGTCAAAAGCCTAGCCAAGTCCGACCACATTAATCACCTCAGAGAGGCATTCGAAGTGTTGAGACACCACAAGATGATGTTGAATCCTGCCAAGTGTGCTTTTGGCGTAGGATCTGGAAAGTTCTTGGGTCACATGGTCTCGAAACAAGGAATCGAGGCAAACCCCGACAAGATCAAAGCAATCCTCGACATGGAGCCACCACGCTCCATAAAGGACGTTCAGAAGTTAACTGGAAGAATAGTCGCTCTAGGGAGGTTCATCTATAAGTTTGGAGACAAGTGCCTTCCGTTCTTCAAAACCTTGAAGAATGTGAAGGATTTTGAGTGGACAGCTGAAATCCAAGAGGCCTTTGAACAGCTAAAGAAATACATGACTGAAGCCCCATTGTTGGCCAAACCAAGTCCAGAGGACATTCTCTATCTCTACCTTGTCATTTCAGAGCAAGCCATAAGTGCTGTCCTCGTGAAGGAAGAAAAGAATATTCAAAAACCTGTCTACTACATGAGCAAAGTGCTTCATGGAGCAGAATTGAACTACTCCACGACTGAAAAATTTGCGCTCGCTCTTGTTACTGCTTCGAGGAAGTTACGACCGTACTTCCAAGCGCATAAAATTGAAGTCCTGACGGACCAACCTCTTAGAAACATCCTTCATAGCCCAAAATGCCAGTGGTAGTCTCATCAAGTAGGCAATTGAATTGGGTGAGTTCGACATCAAGTATAAGCCTCGAATAGCCATCATGGCTCAGGCATTAGCTGACTTCATGGTTGAATATACCATTAACAACCAAGAAGTCGGGGGGGGGGGGCAAGAGGTAGTAACCCAAGAAGCCAAAGAAACCGCGAAAGAAGAAGACCTGACTCTAAAAGAGTACTGGAATCTCTTTTTTGACGGATCATCAAAAACAAAGTCTAGTGGAGCAGGCCTAGTCTTGCAAAGCCCTGATGGGTTCATAATCGAATATGCTTTGAAGTTGGATTTTCCAACAACGAATAACGAAGCTGAGTACGAAGCCTTGATAGCTGGTTTAGGCTTGGCCATAGCCGTGAGGGCCATATAGGTTATGTATTTAGTTATACCAATTGAAGAGTGTGTGTGTGTGTGTGTGTATTTCTTTTTAATTCTATTCACACATGTAACATTTTCGACCTATTTAGATCACACTCGTATTCTGAGAAGTGGTATGGTTCACCGTAGGAGAGCGTCCTCGGAAAAATATGAAAACACCTAATCCCGCTGATCTTGTCTAACCAAAAGCACTGCTTAAAGGAATTTAATTAAGTCAAAAGCTATTTTTGATAACCAATTATATTGGCAGGACTTGTATAAGTTTCACAAATTAACAAATGGAAAAAAAGAATATTACCATAGCACCATCGTCAATGACATTATCGGAAAGAAAGAGATGCAATTCTTTTTTGATAGGAAAAGCCTGTAGGGTATTTGAATCAATCTTATTCCAGGGATCATCAAACTCCGGATTTGGTAGTGATTGCAGAGTATGACCAGAGATGAGTTCAGCAGGTAGAAATGTATTTAGCAGTTAGGCAAATCAGAGTTTGTCAGATTGATATCAGCATTTGATATCAGTGTTTATTATCAGTGTTTATCTGTCAGACTCTACGGAAGCAGTTAACCAGGATATGATTTATCTAATTGATATTGAAGATTGCAAGGATATGTCGGTTGCTCAATATATGGAATCAGTAGCAATCAATTATAGGATATGTATTGTCCAGTCAGAATTGATTCTCATATTCTTAGTGATTGATTGTGTAGCTGTGTATTATGTATCACAGTTCAGGTTTACACTTTATGTGTCGTCGATTATTGTTTAAACATTTGTGTAACCTAGTAGCTCTCAAGAATACTCTTACATTCTTTGAGAGAGTACTTGTATTTTGTAATAGTTTTTATTCGTCAATATAAAAACTGTTCATCAATTACTTGTTATTTCGAATTGATTGTAAAATACTTTATTCACCCCGCTCTACAGTATATTTAACACCTGACAATTGTTATCAGAGCCAATCTTTTAACAAACCTACAGTTAAGATCCATAAACAACAATCATGACTGATAAGAATACAAGTAATCAAGTTTCTATGAACAATACTAGTAGATATAAATCCATTAGGGTTCCTATGTTGAAAGCAAGTGATTATCCCACTTGGAAAGTAAAGATGGCTAGATTTCTAGAAACCATAGATCCTAAATATCTTGACAGGATTTATGATGGACCACATGAACCAAAAAAGCTCTATGTTGCTGTTGGAGATGAACCTCAAAAAGTTCTTCCCAAGGAGAATAAAGACTATACTCCTGAAGATAAATCTTTCATAATGAAAGATGTGAAGGTTAGACATCTTCTACAGAGCAGTCTTGATAATGTTATGTCCAACAGGGTGATTGGATGCAAAATAGCAAAAGAGATCTGGGATGCCTTTGAGGTAAATTATCAAGGAACAAAAGCTATCAAAAAAATTAGGAGAACTATACTCACTCAGGAGTATGAACACTTTGATTCAAGATAAGATGAATCACTGACTGAAATTTATGATAGATTTTTGAAATTGTTGAATGATTTGTCATTGGTTGACAAAGAATATGATCTTGAAGATTTCAATCTGAAGTTTCTCCTCGCATTGCCTGAAAAGTGGGATCTTAAATCAACAACCATAAGAGACAACTATGATCTAGATGAGATGTCTCTTGATGAAATCTATGGTATGCTCAAAACTCATGAACTTGAGATGGAACAAAGGAGCAAAAGACAAGGAAACAAATCAAGGTCTGTTGCCTTGAATGTTAAAGAAAAAGTGTCAAAAGACAAAGCTGTGAGAAGGAGCCATTCTAAGGGAAAGGCTATGGTTGCAAAGTGTGATACAGAGTCATCAAATATTGATGATGACTCAAACACTGATAGAGCAACAATTTCTGTTGAAGATTCTGATGGTGAAGAGATGATGCAGCTAGCAGCTTTGATGGTTAAAAGCTCCAAGAAGATGGGGTACAAAGGGTTCAGAAAAGGAAAGAACTTTTCTAAGAATCCATCAACTTCTGAGATAAGGAATTTCATAAAGAAGGACAGCAAGGAGTACAAATCAGGAAAATTTGATAAATCTAAGAGCAAATGTTACAACTGTAATGGAATAGGGTATTTTACAACTGATTGCAGAAAGGCTAAAGCTGAAAAGAGTAAGGCTCTCATAACAAGGAAAACAGAATGGGTTGATTCTTCAGACACTGATGAAGAAGTCAACTATGCACTGGTAGCAAATACTGATGACTCTGCACCTTCTGAAGAAAAGGTACCTCAAACAACTCTTGCTTTTGATACCGATGATATTTCTGAGTTAAGAAAATTTCTTAAATGCATACATGTTAGCTACAGGGACAAAACTTTAGAAAATGAAAGGATTAAGACTGAAAATGAAGATCTTAAGAAAAGAAATGACCACCTAAAAGCTGAATTAATTTTTATGCTAGAAATTTAAAAGGAAAGAGATGATGTTGTTTATGTTAAACAGGAACTTCTCAAAAAACATGTATATCTTGAAAAGGAACTAGCTAAAGGGAGAGAAATAATCAGGACTTGGACTAAGTCAGGAAGAACAACTCGGGAAATTATTGAGAATTGTTGTTAGAAATCAGGATTAGGTTATGTGAAATCTGATACTGATAGAAGTAATGAAAATGAAGCCGAGACTAAGAAACCATTGACTCTTGACAGAGTTATAAGAAAAGATAGGTCTAAGCTCACACCTATTAAGTTTAATCTAAGTACTGATGAACATTGGTTTAATGTCTCAGAAGCAACTTAAGCATAAGTTGAAGGAAATCACAAAGCAAAACAAGGAAAAACAGCCTAGAAAGAATAGAAATGGTAAAGAAGGTGTCAATAAGGAAAATAAGTATAAACCCATTCCTAATGCACCTAGAAAGGCTTGTTTTAACTGTGGTAGTACAAATCATATTTTTGTGGATTGCAGGAAGAATAAAGATATTATAACTGTCAGACCTAAATTAGAGTTTAGGAATAAGACAGTTAGATATAGACCAACGAATCCCTATTTTTATTGTGGTAGCATTTGGCATTCCATTTACTCATGTAAAGAGTATCACAGTTTGTATTATAATTATTATGAACTGAAACCCTCTTTGAAAATCAATAAAGTTGATTATGCATGTGTAACTCCTGATATTAAGTCTATTAGCATAAATCCTCATAAAAAGTCTTCTGCTGCAAATGTTAATAAACTTAAAAAGGCCAAAGGATCCAAGCAAGTCCAGGTCCTTAAAAATTCTAACTAGTGGTTTTTCTAATTGCAGGGTAACAGGAAAAATATCCTAGTTCTGGACAGTGGATGTTCAGGGCACATGACTGGAAATAAATCCCTGCTATCAGAGTTTAAGGAGAAAGCTGGCCCAAGTGTTTCTTATGGTGATGTCAACACAGCAAAGACTCTGGGATATGGCAAAATCAATCTTGGGGAATGTCATAATTGAAAATGTAGCTCTGGTTGCATGACTCAATCATAATCTAATCAGTGTGAGTCAAATCTGTGACAGAAGTTATTATGTGGATGTTTATGAAGATCATTGTGAAGTTGTCAGTATTTCAAGTGGCAAGGTTGCATTGAAAAGATATAGACATGGTAACATTTATGAAGCCAAGCTTTCTGTTAATACTGATGGCTCAGAAGTTTGTCTACTGAGTAAAGATTCAATTGAAGAAAGTTGGAATTGGGACAAATGATTTTCTCACTTAAACTTCAACAACATCAATGAATTAGTGAAGAAATATCTTGTGAGAGGACTGCCCAAAGCACAATTTACTCCTGATGGTCTCTGTGATTCTTGTCAGAAGGCCAAATTAAGGAAATCTTTTTTCAAGAGTAAGACTGAATCCTCTATTCTTGAGCCATTTCACTTACTACATATTAATCTATTTGGTCCAGTGAATGTCATGTCAATAACAAAGAAGAGATATGCACTTGTTATTATTGATGAGTACACAAGATACACATGGGTGTACTTTCTGCATAAAAAGAATGAAACATCATCCATTCTTCTTGATCATGTGAGAGAACTAGGGAAAGGATCAAAACACACTGTTAAGATAATAACAAGTGACAATGGCACCGAGTTCAAGAATTCAACTACGGAAGAGTTCTGTAAGTCAAAAAGAATTAAACATGAATTTTCTACTCCTGGAACTCTACAACAAAATGGAGTTGTTGAAAGAAAGAACAGGTCTCTCATAGAAGCTGCAAGAACCATGCTTGAGGAAGCAAAGTTGCCAACTTATTTATGGGCAGAAGTTGTGCAAACTGCTTGCTTCCCTCAAAATTCAACATTGATAAACAAGCATGGAAAGACATCATTTGAAATGGTGAAGAACAAGAAGCCAAATTTGAAATACTTTCACAATTTTTATTGTAAGAGTTTTGTTCTCAAAACTCATCCTGAACAGCTGACTAAATTCGATCTAAAAGCTTCTGAAGGCATTTTTATTGGATATCCACTGTCAACAAAAGCCTTCTGAGTTTTTAATCTGAGAACAAGGTTGATCATGGAATCAATTCATGTGTCTTTTGATGACAAAAAGATTACAGGTCTAGAAGATGATGATGAGCATGATCAATTGAGATTTGAAATGAAGTACGAACAGTTAAATCCTGATATTTCTGCAAACACTGATAGTGCAAATATTGATACTCCATCAGACTCTTATGAACCATTATTTACTAATGGTAATCATACTTCTAATCAGGAAGCACATGTTCAGGGGGAGCAACATGATCATACTCAAGAGTCTAATTCAACTGGAAAAATATCAGAAGAAGATTCATCAAATACTGATTCCTCAAACACTAATGAAATAAATTCTGATAACAATGAAAGCACAAATTCAAGGGGAGCATCAGGAAATACTGAAGGTAATATTCAAGGTCAACATAGAGACACTATGGATCATGGAGAATCTTCCAGTTCTAAAAACCAACTTATTAAAGCTAGAAAATGGACAAAATCACATACACCTGACTTAATTATTGGAGATCCTGTTAAAGGTGTACAGACTAGAAGAACTGCTACTGAAAATGAGTGTCTCTATCATTCTTTTCTAAATATGGATGAACCAAAGAAAGTGGATGAAGCTCTTCAAGATGCTGATTGGGTCATAGCTATGCAGAAGAGTTAAATGAATTTGAAAGAAACAAAGTTTGGACGCTGGTGCCTAGACCAAAGAATAGGTCTATTGTTGGTACAAAGTGGGTGTTCAGAAACAAAACTGATAGTGAGGGCATTGTTACAAGGTATAATGCAAGGTTAGTTGCAAAGGGTATTCTCAGTAAGAAGGAATTGACTATGATGAGACATTAGCTCCTGTTGCAAGACTAGAAGCCATCAGAATCTTTTTGGCCTATGCTGCTCACATGAAGTTTAAAGTCTTTTAAATGGGTTTGAAGAGCGCTATTCTTAATGGTGAACTTGAAGAGGAAGTTTATGTTGAACAACCTCCAGGGTTTACTGATCCAAATCATGTCTACAGATTGGATAAAGCACTCTATGGACTAAAACAAGCTCCAAGAGCATGGTATGAAACACTTGCCTAGTTTTTACTGGAGAGTGGTTTCAAAAAAAGGTACAATCGATAAAACTCTTTTTTATCTAAATCGTGGTAAGGACTTCTTGTCAGTTCAGATATATGTTGATGATTTCATTTTTTGTTCTACTAATGATAAAATCTGTCAGAAGTTTTCTAAGCTTATGCAGTCAAGATATCAAATGAGTATGATGGGAGAAATGAGTAATTTTCTGGGATTATAAGTTAAACAGACTGATGAAGGTATATTCATTAATCAAGTTAAGTGCACCAGAAACTTGCTTAAAAGATTTGGAATGCAAGATAGCTCAACTGTAAGTACCCCAATGGCCACGGCCACAAAACTGGATTTAAACACTAGAGCATCAGTAGATATAACTAGTTACAGAGGGATGATTGGCTCTTCACTCTATCTTACTGCTAGTAGACCAGATATCATGTATGCTACCTATCTCTGTGCAAAGTTTCAAGCTGATCCAAGGGAACCTCACCTAGTAGCTGTGAAAAGAATTTCAAATATCTAAAAGGCACTATGAACCTAGGGTTATGGTATCCTAGAGAATCAGATTTTAAGCTAATAGGTTATTCAGATGCTGATTTTGCTGGTTACAAAATAGACAGGAAAAGCACAAGTGGAAGCTGCCAATTTCTTGGAAACAGATTAGTTTCTTGGTTTAACAAGAAACAAAAGTCAATTTCCACTTCCACTGCAAAAGCTGAATACATTGTTGCAGGAAGCTGTTGTGCTCAGATTCTTTGGATAAAGAAACAATTGCTGGATTATGGGTTAGAATATTCTAAAATTCCTATATATTGTGATAATCAAAGTGCTATTGCAATGACAAAAAATCCAGTACAACACTCAATGACAAAGCACATCAGCATTAGATATCATTTCATTAGAGAACATGTAATGGAAGGGACAATGAAATTGCATTATGTGCATACAGACCAACAGCTAGCAAACATATTCACCAAACCCCTGAGTGAAGCTACTTTTACAAGACTGGTGAATGAATTGGGAATGATAAATGGTCATTTCTCAAATCCTGAAGAATAGATGTATATTTTTAAGGAATACAAATTCAGAATTGGTATTTACTAGTATTTAAGAAAGCATGTTAAATACTAATGCCATGTTACTAAATACTGTTTCTTAAACTCTGAAATTTTTGGTATATTAGAGTTTGTAAACTCTGATATAAATCAACGGTCAAATACTGACAGTCATCAGACTTTCTTTTAATTCAGTATTTGAAATTATTTATCTTTTTAAAGATGAATAATGTAATCATTTGTTGATTGACAGCTCATTAAACATGTTAGATTGGTAATCCCATAAACGGTTCATATGTTGTGTAAGGAAATGTGTAATCTGTTTATTTAACTGTGCACGTTTAATTATTGCCTTACTATCTGTTGCACTAATTATGCAACAGCCACCCATACACTGACAGCTGTCCAGCCCATATGCCCATGTTCTGAAAAGGTAAAAGAGAGGTAAATAAAGTTATTTTTCAAATTTTTGGAATAAACTTTTAAACACTAACGTCTATCTCTATTATCTTTTTACTCTCTATTCTCTGTTCTTCATCTTCCTAAACTCTGAAATCCTAGATCTAAAAACTTCAATTTCTTACGCTACAATGGCATCCAAGTCTTTTACTTTTGATGGGGCAGAGTTTGTCACCAACAATTATGCAGCCATCTTGGATAATGATGGAATAGACTCTGATTTTCATCTAATTCAGAATCTATTGAAGGTTAGTGAGGTTGGTTTCTCTTTGACAAACCCATCAGTGATTTCTGGTAAGCAAGTTCTGGAGTTCTAGCGAACTGCTGCGTTTGATGATGGAGGTGAGAATGGGACTCCAAGCATCGCCCTTTCTCATGGAGATGAGGAGAAAGTGGTTACTCCTCAGACCTTAAGAGATGCACTTCATCTACCTACTCATACTAGGTATACTATTGTTGTTGGAGATACTTAGATGAGGGAATTCTTCAATCTCATAGGCTATGATGGGTCACTTGACAAGCTTGGTCAATTGAAACGTCCTGGATTGAGGAAAGAATGAAATTTTTACTTTGATTGCATCACCAAGGCATTTTCCAACAATTGCACAAATTTTGAAGCCCTGCCTCAGATGACACAGCAGATTGGGTATTCTCTGGTCTTTGACTCCCAATATGACTTTGGTACTATTTTGTTAAAGTTCATAGGTGATAGATTATCTACTGATAGGGGAACAGTCTATTGTGCTAGGTTTTTTCAGCTTTTGTTTTCTTATTGCTTTCCTAGTATAGAAATATTACATGCTGATAAAATAGACTGCTTTAAATTGAACAAAAGGGCTTTTAAAGACCTTGTTTCAAGGGATGGAAAGAAGGCCTATGTGCCTCCATTCAGGGTTCCTTCACAGGTCAGACAGTTGTTAATTACACACTTGCTTACTATGTATGGAATAGAAAATATAAAAGGAGCTATGCAGCAGGGAGCAACAGGGAACCCCCTAATTTAAAGCTCTTGTACAACCTAATTTAGTATTCCCTTTGTTTTTTCATTTGACGTTTTGACTTTTGGCACACATCTTTAGGTGCTTTGACCGGATTGTAAAAAATTATTTTTAATTAATTTTTTTGAATTAAAGTTTTGATTATTTACTTTTATTCATAAAAAAATTTAAAATTAATCCCATCAAGAAAGTATTTCACGCCTCTGTTTTCTCCCCAGTTTCTTGTCACACCATTTGCCAGCCATTCGTGCTGCCAAAAAGCAACATCTGTTTGCTTTAAGTTGATGTTTGTCATTCATGTAGTCATCTTCGTTTCTATTGTTTTGAACTGCGTACATACACACATCCATGTTAATTAACACAAACCTATAGGTTGTAAAATACTTAATAACTATATGTACATAATTACCACATCATCCAGAACAGGTTTCGGTTTGTTCCCTGCTGCTGGTACAAGAGTTTTTCCATTTGCTTTAGCAAGCCATAAACCATGCATGGAATAATTGTTGTCGTAATAGCTTGGCAACGGTTTCTTACAATTTAAACCACCACATGGGCCACAAGTGGTCGGGGTCCATGTTTGTACAAACTGAATGTGATGGAAGTTATCATTTCCTTGAGCTACAAGGGCTGCATGCCTTTCTCCTACTATCATCACTTTAATATTACGTGGTATAGCCGGAAGAGAAACTACATGGAAATTAAAAATAGCATGGCAGTTCAATAACAATGTTTTAACGTCTACATGTATGTGAAATAAATAATACAATATCACCGAACATAAGAAGCACAAGAATTGATATGAGTAGTAATGTCCCTATGTCCATCTTAGAATGCGTAGTTTTCTTTCTTTAGATTGATCAGTAGCTAGGCAATTGATAGTCTGTGCAAAATTACTAAACACTTGCACCTTTTATAGGGCCCTAGATTTTTCAAGTCAGACTTGTTAACGACAAATTGAAGCAAACAAAACTTTTTTGAGAAGTAACTTGTGAAATTTTAAATATTACGTGATAGTAATTGATTGTTTTTGCTTGTGCTAGCTAGCTGTTAATTCTATTTCTAACTATAACTCCTTTTAATTAGTTAGGGAAATTAGAAACTCTTCAGCAAATTAGCATACTTAAACCTATAACTAAACTAGTACATATATTATTTTTCACCATAAACCCTTAAACAAGATTTCTAGACTCTAGTTATGGTTTATGCTTGTACGCAATTAAATAGTCACTGGTCTGGTTCACAGATGACTAAC
>PHNY01193033.1:2013-13730 GCA_003724115.2 Anethum foeniculum | reverse complement strand
ATTTTTAGAATTAAATATTTAAGTAGGATTTAGTATNCTTATATGCAAAAACTTGTCAGAAATAAGTAACTTATTTCAGAAAAAAGTACAGTTTGATGTACTTTTTTCAGAAATAAATAACTTATTTCTGACAAATAAGATTTCCCAAACAGGCACTATGTACCTTTAAATGATCAAATATTCACTAATTCAATCCCCCCGTTGCGAAATAAAATCCGTATAAGTATGTAACCGACAAAATTTCAATTTGCTCATTTTTATTAGAAAGTTACAGGTCTAGACAATTGATTATTATTTTAGATTAATCAACTTCAATAAAAGCAAGAATGAATAACACAGCGTGAAAAGTTGAATTTATAATTTATATGCTCATAAGTTGACCGTTACAAACATCGTTCCTCTAAAATTATCCTCACTTTGAGTTTTCTTTTTAAGTTTACATATAATATATATGCATTGTCCGTTCAAAAAATATCAAAAAATAATGCTAGAAAAATATGGTATTGTTAACGTCCTAACTTATAAAGTGAATGTACCATTGCTTATTATTTTAAATTAAACCACTTGAATGAAAGGAAGATTTCATAACACATTTATTAAGTTCAAATTTTAACTTATACGCTTATAAGTGGAGCGTTAGAAACATTATTTCTCTAAATTTATCCAAATTGTGTGGATAAATTTTAACTATGGATATAAAATATATTCATTGTCCTTTCAAAATTTATTAAAAATTGAAAACAGTTTCTGCATCGCACGGCTTATAGGCTATATGTTAAAAAATGTGTTCCACTTAGACATTTGAAACCTCTTTAAGTTATTTTTTCTCCCTATTTTTTTATGTGTGTCACTTTCTCATATGTTCGATCCAGTAATGATCCATTATTTATTTGTACAGTAGTAAGCTTACTATTCCATTTGGGTTTTAGAAGGATACTACTTGCAGACGTTTTTAGAATTCTTAAGCGGATACTACTAAGAACCCCTTTAACTTGGCCAAACTATAACCACGTAATTTACTGTGTATTATTTTCATTCCCCAAATTGTAATACTACATTTTTAAAAAATCTCGCATGGGCTACTTATCTCAAGTTCAGCTGATTATGGCATGTGGCTGAAATATGCAAGTACTGAATGCTATTAAATTTGATGTGGTAAGAGAACTTTGTTATAGTCACAATTTCTAAACTAATATATTAGTTTATACACATACATTACTTCTGATGAAATAAAATTATAAAACATCCACCATTTGGGCCTTTCCACAATCATGTATGTGTTACTGATTTGACACACCCACTGAAAGTTTAGACCAATGAAGTTGTTCAAACACCGTGTCTACAGAGAACGAAATAAATAAAGTAATATGGTTCTGGTGGTTAGGCTATCTACCAATCCTTAAACTTCCTTAAGAAAGCTACTACTACCACAAAATAGACGAGCTCATTCACTGCAAATAATTTTTAAGAGAAATTAAAACATCAGAACAAACTTCCCAGAAGTAATTAAGTCTCCGTCTAAAGACGTGCATAACATTATAACATTAATCTAGCCGAGTTTACCAACCATGACAGGACTGTCCAGGAAGCCAAAAACCAGCATAGTTTTAAACATTACATCCATAAAATACTTAAAAAAACAACATAAATATTTTAATAAAAAGATGACATCGTCCCACCATGCGTCCAACTGCCTAGGAGCTACCGTTCATCTCCATCCTCAGTGTGCCCATTTCAATGCGGACAAGTTTGATTTCATCATCCAGAATCTCCTGCTGCATGCTAAAGTTTGCTGCGAACTCTTTGAAAGATCGAGTAAGTTCCTCTCGCTGGTACGCAATTGAAGACAGGTGCACATTCAGATTAGTAAAGCTTTTCTCCAACGTCTCAGATGACACTTTCCTTGGGTAAGATTCAACAGCAGGCCTCACAGAGTCGTCAGAATCAAACGAGGTGGAAAACGAACGGACTGGTGAGTTGCTGTCAAAGAGAAAGGAACTTAACATCATGCATAGTATACATATTAAGTAAAAATGATACTAACAATGTATAGTACAATCAACGAGAACATGTACGACGCCTAGGTCAGAGAACTTGAAACCCGAAGTGTAGTATACCATGTCAAGAGTGAAAACTATTCAGACATGCAACATCTATGAATATTCAGAATCAAAAAACAAGTATAACCCATACTCATCAATGCTAAACATAACTTAAAAGAACCAGATCCGTAAAATAAAATGAATACCCTGTCACAGAACGCACCAAATGTTAAAAAAAACCCATTTTTGTAACATATCATTGATATAAAAGTTTACTCTTTACGTATGGCTTACACACTTTGTTTTTCTAGACGGAACCTACATGCAAGACTGACTAATAGTGAAAGTAACCAAAGAAAAACTAAGCAGATATTAATCTATGAAGAGAAGATTGCCCAAATACAAAGATCATATACTGAACAATGGGAAACATAACGTACTCTGTTCTTCTAAACAAAACATACAAGCAAGACTCAGAAATAGTGAAACAAACCAAAGCAGAACTAAAACGGATGTTAATATATCAAGAGAGTATTCCCAAAATACAGAGATCGTGAATTGTAAAATGGGAAATATAACGTATTATGGTTTTATAAACATAACATACATGCAGTACTCACAAATAAGGAAAGAGACCAAACCAAAACTAAACAGATTTTAAAATATGAATAGAACATTCCCAAAACATATAGATTATACACTGAACAATGGAGAATAGAAGATGTTAAATTTTTAGAAAAGATGTAACCTGTTTCTGGATGCAGACGCCATGCTTGGACTTGAGTAGTTTGAGAGAAGATAGTTTCTGCGTTTGTAAGCAAGAGAGTTGAGTAATATGTGCAGTGTAAGAGCTGGGGTATTAATAGGCTGAGTGTTTTAACTGTGGTAGGTGATACGTCCAAGCAGTGAAGGTGCACAGTACGTGCTTTAGTGGTAAAATAACGTATCTCGAGGAACAAATCAATTACCCAGCCAAATTCATTATGCCTGGATGTATTCCCCCAAAAACCTTTAAATTTATTAATCTATATAATATTGTACACGTAACTTTTGTAATTATTAAATTTGTTCACAATTTTGAAACCTTTAGTTTGTAGCTTTAAGAGCATCTCCAAGGGCAATCCCTATTTTGCTTCCCTAAACTATAATAAAATAATTGTTACCTAAAATATAGGGAATCAAAAAGTTGTTTTAATCCAACGGTGTTACCTATATCTGTTACCTATAAATTAAAAAAATAATATTTATTCAAAATTTTGGAAAATATAATTAAATAGTGAATGGTTTGAGTAGATGTATATTGTATTATAGGGAACCGACGATGATGTGGCATTATAGGGGTTTGCTTTTCTCTCCCCTAAATAAGGGGTTTGATATTCTCTCCCCTAAAAATTATTGGGGATAGGGTGTTCCATTGGAGTGTGATTTTTGAAACTAAACCCCTATAATTTGTACACGTAGGACAAATATAGGTAAGGATTGTTGTGGTTGGAGTTGCTCTAACATATACTTCCCGTTTTACTAATTTTTCACCCTTCCGAATTAACATGTGATCTATTATTTTGTTAACTCATGTTTAAATTCTTTTTTTTAAATCCTGTTCGAAAATTAAATATAATGCTTCAAATTAAAGTTATGATTTATTTTGTTTGTAGATTATATAAATAGCGTATTTTTTACTTTCAAATGGAACAAAGGAAGATTAATTTATCAAAATTGCTAATTAATTTTCTAAATTATTTCCAAAATCTATTAGAAATATAATTTTTGAATAACATACTATTTGGTTTTACGACAAATTGTTTTGTAATCGGAAATTCTCTCGAATGTAGGGGTATCTGATAACATTAAAATACGTTGCGAAGTAGACATTATTCTTCTATCCTAAGTCAATTTAAACTTAATATATGCAAAAGTTCTCAGTGTTAACGATGCGGCAGAAATAGTTGATGATTCCCTTTAAGCATATTTGTTTCTATAATTTTTATTTTTAAATATATTAAGCCGGGAAAATGAAAAGTATTTTAGCCTTACTAAGGAGTACATAAAATATTGCATGAATTTATCGAAATCGTTAATTAATTTTCTAAATCATTTCCAAAATATATTAAAAATATAAATTTTGAATAATGTACTATTGGGTATTTTTTAAAAAAAATTTGTAATCAGAAATTCTCACAAATGTAGCCGTATCTGATAATATCATAATACATTGCGAAATAGACATTATTCATCTACCTTTTGTCAATTTTAACTCAATATATGCAACATTTCTCAGTATTAACAGTGCGTCACAAATAAGTGATGACGCCCTTTAAGTGTATTTGTCTCTATGAGTTTGATTTTTAAATATATTAAGCTGCCAAAAGTAAAAGTTTTTTACAAGTACAAAGGAGTACATAAAATATTGCATATGTTTTTCTTTCCTTTTCTTCAATACTGTTACGACGTACGAATTTTCTCCTGACTCAATTTAAACTAAATATATGCAAAAGTTCTCAGTGTTAACGGTGCGTCAGAAATAGGTGATGAGGCCCTTTAAGCATATTTGTCTTTATAAGCTTGATTTTTAAATATTTTAAGCGGGGAAAATTTAAAGTATTTTACCCCTACAAAGGAGTACATATAATATTGCATTAATTGATCAAAATCGCTAATTAATTTTCTAAATCATTTCCAAAATATATTAAAAATATAAAATATAAATTTTAAAAATGAATTACGGAAGTATACTTTATATTCACCTTAAAATGTGTGTTGAACTCTAAAAAAAATTATGTATACAATTCAGAGGACAGAGGGAGTATAAAAGATTCTAACCATTAAGATGTCAAATTCAGTAGTCATGGTTGTCTACGACAGTTAATGATGCCAATAAAAACATTTTCAAAATCGTATAAAGGTGTAAAAAAAGCAGTTAAACCACAAATTGTCAAACACAAGTACAGACCCATTAAGTTTGGTTTTAGCAAATTTGTTACAGTGTAATGGAGGCGCACATGGTTTATGTTTACCAGACACTGTACTAGGTTTAGTTGTACCACAAAAGCCCCAAATCCCTTGCAGCCTCCACCACATTATTGCAAAATTCAATTACATTGAAGAAGTAGACTTGCGGACATAATTGATTCAACCACCATATCAGGTAAAAGACCTATACTGATTTCTCTTGCTAATTACTTCGTCATTAAGACCTGCATTAATGTCGCGATAGCCTTATCTCAGGATTCCAATGGCTCTGGAAAAATATGATAGTCTGGCAAACATTGATACAACCAGTTATGACTGGGAGTGCAGAGTTAGAGCTCAAACTGTTTGGAAAGGAATGAACAGAGAGACCCAGCAGTTTTGGGGAATAAATATCATTTTCCTTGATGACTCCGTATGTTATTCTATTATACTCCATATTTTGTGTTGTTTAACTGAAAATCTAAAGTACATAGTCACAACCTGTACCAATTATTTTTTGTGTAGAACAATAGGATCCACGCTTTTATTAGCACCAAACATGCAGAGGAAATGAAAGAACAACCTGTAGAAGGATGCATCTATGTGTTGTCCAACTTTAAGGTGAAACAGTATGTAGGTCATGAAACATACCGTTCCCTTAGAGTTGATAAACATGTTTACTTCACTGAGCACACAAAATGTGTTAAGGATACTGAAGTTGGATTACAGATAGAACCTTTTGCTGTGGACTTATTTGCCTTGGAAGAAATAGTGAAAAATGCTGATGATAATCGCTTCCTAATAGGTATCAATCTTTTAATGAAGGTTGCAGTATTGCGTTATGTCGATTTTTTTAACAATCTAAAAAATTTACTTCAAAATTAGATGTCTTTGGAATTGTTCGGAACTTACGCCCACTAATTACAACTGTCAAGAACAATGCTGAAACAAGGCGTTTAATTTTCGATATCACGGATGGGAGGTTAAATTTCTTTTTTTCATAAATTACACAATATTAATGCATGTATTGTGTTCCTTATACTACTACTAGGACATACTATGTATTTTGATACATTTGTATTGTATAGGACTTTCATGAATGTTACACTTTTTAATGAATTTGGGGATGCATATGAGAAAGAGCTCAAAGAGAAGCAGGATGAGGAAGTAGTAATTATTTTATCTGCGGTAAAAATCCATAAATTTGAAGGTATGAACTATTCAGGAATTACTTTTTCTTTATTATAACTTATGTATGTTCAAGTTATTAAGACATACTACCTCTCTGACAGGGCGAGTGAATTTAACAAATTTCCCAGCAACAAGAATGTACATTAACCCCCCACACTACAGTGTTGAACAACTTAAGACTTAGTAAGATTCTAAACTTTTGATGAATGTTTTGAATTACACATGCATTACATAAACTTTATAAATGTAGTTACAAGACAAGGCCGGTCATGGATATTTCAAGTGAGGACGAGGAGGAATCTGTTAAATTCATGAAAGTATCACAGCTGCAGAATCTAGGGAAGGAATTCATAAATGTAATCTAACAACTTAATGCTAAATATTTTAATATAGATTACCAATAACAAATAATATTTAATTCTTTAATGTTGTCTTATCCATGTATGTCAATAGAAAAAAGTTGGTGTTGAAGTTACGGTGAAAAAAATGGATGAAATGACTCAATGGTACTATGCACGATGTGCAAAGTGCAACATAGAAGTTTTTAAAGAAGCAGGAATCTACAAATGCTCAGAGTGTAAGCGTATAATTCCACATCCGGACAAGAGGTTTTGTACAAAATAAATCTACTTTGTTTTTTTGGGTTGCATTAAATAAGACTCTTATAACCAGGTTTGCAATATATGATGAAATTTTTATTATGTAGGTTTCGAGTTTTCACATATTGTGCAGACCAATCAGGATGTGTTGGGATTGTTTTAGCGGACACTGAAGTCCGAAAATTGGTTGGCATTACTGTTTTTGACATTCATGCACAGTACCCATAGGTCTGGAATACAATCCTGTAATAAATTTATTAATTGTGCCAATTTGGAATAGCTTACATTTTCTGTATCACTGATGAGGCAATATATAGGAACCAAAAGTTGAGCCATTCCCCGACGTGCTCAAACAACTACAGCACAAGGAATTTACAATAACTGTACAGCTGAATGAAGAAAACTTAATCAATGGCTCTACAGTTTTTGATGTTGTTGGTGTAGACCATGCACCTGAAAAATCAGCAAACTACTCACCCATCAAAAACCAGACCATTGCGGATGAAATGTCATTAGGGCCGGTAAGTTCAAAATTTTAATAACTATTATGCATTCCAAGTGCCTCAATTTGAAGTTAGACCTACTAACATGTTTCAGGGTAATCCAACTGCTATTCATGTTAACGAGACTCCTGAAACAGGCAAGTCTACAACTCTCAAACGCAGAGGACGAAAACCACTTAGCACTGTCCCGTTTGGCGATGATGAGAGTGCACCACCGAAAATTCAAAAAAACATAAAGACTGAAAAGGTAGAGGAAAATAAGTTAGATACTTAAATTATATTTCAAAAATGAACAGCATACTCATATTGTTTTCATTATTCATTGATTGCAGAAGTGAAGTCCTACACGCGGTCATGTTTTCTGGAGTTGTTTTGTTTCGTGATTTAAACCAATTTCTGATTTTTTTGCAATAGTAACGATCGAAGTTGTGTAATCGTAAAATAAGACGACCAATGTTTGTACTTCTTTTTATCTACTACTATCTTCATACAATTAGAAGACGTACACATCTAACCACCTATCAGAATTAAATAAACAACTTCTTCAATGGAGTAAATGTTATAAACTTTGGTTAGGTTGAGTAGTTCTATAACTACACCAACTAACAAATTTATTGTGTATGGTATACACCATATATTGTAGTTACTAAAACAACAAAACACTACATACTTCAACAACATAAAATTCCTTCAGTGCAAATATGTCAAGAGGCAACTACGATCCACTTTGTAATCTAAAAAAAGGCAACTATGATGGGAAGATCAAAGTAAAAGTAGTTAGGCTTTGGAGAGGAGCTACATCAACCGGCGAAACATTCAAAGCATTCAATGTCATCCTTATTGATGAACAAGTGAGTTGTAATTGGTATAAGCCTCACAATATTATCTTATCTCAAACTAATTTATATCTAATATATGCCATAACACTGTCTCAGGAGAGTAAGATCCATGCATTTGTACCAGGCAAATGTGCTGATCAACACGAACTCCAGTTACGAGAAGGAAATATTTGCAGCATAAGACATTTTACTGTTCAACCTTATAAAGCAGATGATCGTTTCAGAGCTGTCCATAATGACAACCAGCTTATTTTCTCAGCAGACACTAAGATAAAGGAATTAAAAGAAGATGGGAAAACATTTGCTACAGCCTCCTTTGATTTTTACGATCACAGTGAACTACCAGCTCTAGCAGATAAAACTCCATTCTTGATAGGTAAGCATCTTACTTCATACACAATTCATATAGTCAATGTTAAGCTGTCAGTTTCATGTTTGAACATAAGTACATCACTGCACAAATGGTGTATTCTTGCAATACTACCACTGTACTTACACATGTAAAAAAATTTAGATGTAATAGGCATTATTCAGAACCGCGATGAAGTGACATGCAGGGAGATCCTAACCCGGCAGGGGAAGAATAAACTACAAACTAAGTTTAACATCACGGATGGAAGGTCCCCTTTCTTCTTACCAATCCTTTATATAGTTCGTTCAGTTTGTAATAAGGGATTGGTGATATTATTAAAAATGAATTTTTGCAGTTCCAGTGTCAGTGTAACGCTCTGGAAATCTTTGGCCAAAAAACTAAACACTCAGTTACTGCAACAAACGGAATAACCTGTTATAATCATTCTCACCAGCTGCCGTTGCGGACTTGGAACAGTAATAACACTTTAGAATGTTTTCATGTTCAACTATGTAATAAGTGAATAACTCAAAATGTGTTATTTAACTGTACAAATGCAGATGAGGTTGACTTGGCTAATGTAGGTTCTACTGCGTTTTACCTTAACCACAACCATCACAGTGTCAACCACATCCGAAAACTGTAATCAAAGTCATTTTCCAGTTTAAGCTAAGAACTGTTACTTGATTAATAAAATGGTACTAATATTTTTTGTTTTCTTTACATCACATTAGGTTAGCAAAACCCAGTTTCACCCAGAAGATGATTGGGAAAATGAGAAACAAGCAAACAGGGCTGAAGAAAGTAGCGGACATCAAGAACCTAGGTGAAGAATATATCGAGGTAGACCAAATCTATGTATTTTTTCACATACTGCATGTGTTTTTAAAAATTCTTCATTTAACATATAATATAAATGTTTATCAATAGGCGAGCGTAATATTACAAGGAAGTATAAGGTATGTTGACGAAGGGGACACATGGTACATTAACATATGCACGCAGTGCAAGAAAGAAACAGAAACGGAAACTGAATTTTTCAAATGTAAGAAATGCAAGAGGAGGATCCCACATCCGAAAAAAAAGTAGGTTCACAATAAAACCAAACACCTTTGTTAGAGTTAGGATATATAACTGACGCTTAATATATTTTTTGGGCATAAACAGGTTCAGAATCCATGTGGTTGTATCAGATGAAACGGGAGCACTGGAAATTGTACTAAATGACAGGGAAGTTCGCATTCTTATTCAGCACAGAGCTGAAGAAATTTACAAACAGGTTCTGCAGCAAATGCCAAACAAACATTCACTATACACTAACACGGGACCAAATGATTTTCAAACTGACAACCTTTTTTGACAGCACAAAGGGAATCCTGGTTTTCCCAAAATTTTGAAGAAACTCCAAAAGCTCAACATTACAACAAAAATTATTCTCAAGGAAGATAACATCAACAACCATGACACTGTCTACACTGCAACGAACATATGTAGAGGATTCTACATTCCACAGGATGTAACCGAACAAGAGAATGAAACCATGCAACCATCAAACTTGCAAGTAAGCCACGTTCAGTAGGAAAAAAATTTTTGGTTCCCACCGTATGCAATTTTCCCCCAAGCTAACATATGATAATGTGCAGGCTTCAAGCTCAACTTACCACCTTGATGCACCTTGATATTTTGTCCGTGTCCTGAGTTTTGCAAGTAAAGGGAAATTAAAGGCAGCTTTGTGAACAAGTTGTTGATTATCAATTCAATTGTATTAAATAATTAATCTTAAACCTGTAATTTTATCTTAGTTACCAATTTCCTGGGAAGAAGACAACGATCGCTATGTCACATTTTGTATAATTACCAATTATTTGACATTGCATATTATTACTCAGTATGCAACGCCCAGCACCGCGGGCTTAAATACTAGTATTATATCTTTACTAGTAGATAATCAAATTAATCGTTGAACTTAAGAAAAAACTTAAAAAACTGTAATAACAATTTTTTTTACTAAAATAGTATATATGTAAATTAACATAATCGTTACTCTCCAAAATGAAACCTATAAGGGGTCGTTTGGTTCGTGGAGTGGTATGGGGTTGGAATCAGGAATCGGGTTAAGGTGGTATGGGGTTGAGGTATCATTCTTGATATTACATGTTTGGTTGAAGGGTGGAATGAATATGATTAATTTAAAATATTTTTAAGTTATTAATAGAATTAATATTTATATATTCTTAAGTTATTAATTTAATTTGTAGTAAATATTTACATCCAAAAATGAAATATATATTTGATTCCTCATACTCATGTTTCATACCTACCTCCCCACTAGGGAGTAGGTATCAAAAACCCATACCTGGTGGGTTTGAGGTATGGGTTTGGAGGGAAAAAAAATC
Source organism: Anethum foeniculum (assembly GCA_003724115.2). Taxonomy (NCBI): domain Eukaryota; kingdom Viridiplantae; phylum Streptophyta; class Magnoliopsida; order Apiales; family Apiaceae; genus Anethum; species Anethum foeniculum. Next base: position 2,859 of record PHNY01193033.1, on the reverse strand, counting down.
AACAAAACATCATGTATGGGTTTGGAATAAACAAAATTCATACCTGATACCTGAAATACTCGAACCAAACGACTCCTAAATGTGTTGTTGATGGCAAAGTTATAAAAACATAATCCTATATGATTTTCACTTTAATTTTGTATTGAAAATTTGATATAAAAAGGAAGATAAATAAGGGAAATAAATTTAAAAATATAAAATTTTATGTACATCTTTTTAACTAAATTATAATTTTAACATGAAAAAATGCCAAAAATTTCATTTTTTAAAAGAAATAAGAGACAACAATACCATTTAAAATTTTTTGGCAAAAATACCACTATGATACACATTTCAAAAATGGGTGTCACTGATATGCATTTGAAAAAATGAGTATTGCGTAAAAAATAAAAAATAAAAAAACCTGAATGTTACGCATCTAAAAGATGCGTATCAAAATGATTAAACAAAATAGACACCACAACCGTAAAATTGGCAATATTGTCAAAATCAATAGCTTTTAATGATATGTTTAAGTTGCTAATCTAAGAGCATCTCCAACGGGGTTGGCTAAAATGGTTGGCTAAAATAATGTAAAATAATAACTAGCTAAAATTTGTTGAACCTGTAAGGTATTGTGCTCCAATGGGGTTATCTATAATGGTTGGCTATATTTTGAAAATAGTATTTTTTTTTATTATTTTGAATAATATATTTTAATAAAAAGTAATTGTCAATAAATTAATTTACCACTAATTGACCTGAAAATGATGTCATATATTCAGAATTTTAAATTTTTATTAAAACATATTTTTTAAATTATAAAAAAATTAGATTGGGACTAATATTTAAATAATTGTTTTGGCA
>PHNY01193015.1:1519-18423 GCA_003724115.2 Anethum foeniculum | reverse complement strand
CCCCCCCCCCCCCCCCCCCCCAAAAGAGCAGCATTTGTTGTTGTGAAATAGAATGACCTTAATCACATATCAGAGACAGATAATGAAGTAAATAAACAACTCATAAAGGAGAACCGTAACAGCAGATTAGGTGCACTCATATGCACATATGATGTTCCAACTTCCAAGGTGTGAGAAAAAGGCTGCATGTTCACCAATTTGAAGAAGACTGTTGGAAGATAAACAATCATTCTCCAAAACAACCAAAACTTTCTAAACTGAATGGATAATCATTGGGTGGTTATTTCTTGCAGATCCAACCAATATAGATATCTGTTTAGGAAGATTCAGATTTTCACTTTGTAGCACTGCACAACATCATGTAACGTTTATCTACTTTGTAGCTAGGTATGCAGAAAATTATATAACGGTGTGCACGAAGTATATAGATAAGTCATAGTGGCATAAGATAAGGAAATGATACTTCAGTTCTCGGAAAAGGATATGTAAAAGTTCTTACTTGAGCATTCTTTTTGAATTATATACTTACATTTCTGCTCAAACTGGAACGAACAGAATATATAATTTGCAACACATCAGGCAAATTGTATAAGAAGACATAACATGTGACTTGTTAAGTACTGTGGAAGTAAAACATTAGAAGAAATAAAGAAAAATATCGCTAGTCTAAATAGATAAAAACAACTTTATGGAGAAAAACGGTCGATTTACAAAAAACAGTATGAAAGAAATGAAAAGGAAAGTTAAACGTACAGTCCACTCAGAACTTTAATGCTGTCGTAGAATAGCCATTGCAATGTCACCGCAGGACCCACGAGCATTATCCTGATCGGAAGACTCCTTGTGAATAACTTGGCAAGACCTATTTTCTTCACAGCCTGGTGATGCAAAAGAACCGAATTTAGTGAAAGTCAAAAGTTATGGAGCGCATAATGTTTTAACAAAAACACCACTAAGAATATTACCATCCGGAGACTGTCAGCCTTTTTATTATACAGGGAGGCAACAATATTGTCAGCAGGGTTAGAGATAATGCTACCAATAGATCCGGCAGCATAACCAGCCAAACATGTCACTCCAAGTTGTTGAGTTCGTGAGCAATCTTCTTTATTTCTTTGAATTACATTCCGGTACAGAAAGTTCACAGAATGCTCAAAGGTTGAAAACATAACCACGGAGACTGTCCAGAAGAAAAATAAAAGATTTAGATAGAGATAAGGCACATAACAAGAAATTGAGAAATTTTTTGGCTACAAATACAATATATATATCAAACACGCATGTTATCTAAAAACAATAGATCAACAGATATATATGCATGAACGTCAACACATAAACTCTAGGATTTTTGGGTTATAAGTTTTAGACAAAGTAATTGATAGAGCTTCCATCGCATGAGCACTGACAAGTGCACAAATGCTAAAAAGGATACAAATTCCACAGTATTAAAAAAAGGATATACAAGATTTAATAACAGCAATTGACATTTTCATGGCCAGTGCTTCTACATAATTAACTTTAAAATATTACATTAATACAGTGATACTATGTTAATATCTAAAATATTAAAGTACATTGAAGTAATATCAAAGTAGGCAGTTACATGGAAGATTACGACCCCATAGTGGAACAAGCCCTCTGTATAAGCTGCAAGAAGAAAGAAACCAAGGATCTTTAAGAAAACAGAGAAATTCCTAGCAAATGTATTATTTTTTGTAATTTAATTTTCTGTACCCACGAATGCCTTCTGATGCATAAAGCTTCGGAAAACCATCCGCCAGGCCCTTTGCAAAATGAGGTTGTGCCTGAACACGGACCTTAATGGCCTCAAACGGACAAAGAACCACATTTGCAATCACTTCAGCAGATGCACTGCTTACAAAATAGACAAAACTTTTGTTCTGATCTATCAACACGTTTGAGTAAATCTTCTTGAAGTACTCATAAAGACCAAATCTACATGCTCCTTGACTACCATATCCCAAGAACTTTCCAGTCCAACCTCTTCGAAATGCAGAAGGACCTTGTTCTCTCAAAATTGTAGAAAAACATGTTGAAATGCTTTTGTACTTAAGAGGGTGTACCTAAATATACAAAAGTTATGTATGTGCTTCAATTCTCAAGTCAGCATCCAACACCAACAAATTAGATTACTACACATTATCAAAGTTATGTATGTTTCTTGTATAGAGCAAAACTTGGAGCTGGGTATAAAAGGTGTTGTGTTTCACATTTACTTGGTTTGACCAGTGCAAAGCTGCTCAATTTTGCTGCAACTTAGATCTGAAGATGGGAAGGAGCAATCACATTTATTTTTGGCAATATTGTGGAGGACTGCAGAATTATTTTAGGCCTTCAGTCAGACGTTGATGTAATTTTTATTTAACGGGTAAGACATTTATATTCGAGTTCTGGTCGTATTCATATTTTAAACAGGGATGATATGCCCTCTGATATACAGCAGGATCATTTGATCCAAGAATAATATTGGTTAATGAATTTGCATTCTTTTTAAAAAAAATAAAGTTGTACTAGCTCGTTCTCCTAAAACTGTTCTCCTTAAAGTACGACAAGGGTAAACAAACACAAAAAGCAAGAAGAGGGAGAGAAAGGCAATACCTGCATATTAACTTTGAGGACATCAAGAGGAGTGATAGCCAGATGAGTAGTTCCAGCACTAAGCATTCCACCAACAGCACAAACTCCATAATACCCTGCTGAGAATTCCTCAAAAATTCTCTTTGGACACTTTTTTTCCAATTCTGTATTCATGGCACAAGACAACAACTACACTGTAGACAATATTATTTTGGTAGACTTATAATCATCTTCGTCAACAAACGGCCCAAATAAAGAAGATCGTGTTATGTGGAGAGAGGCAGATTATACGTAGTAGGAGTACAACCTTGTGGGCGAAATGAAAAAAGTTATTACACACAGTGACACTCTGTGTTGGAGGGCTTTTTTGGTGCTCGAATCAAGAATATAGTCAGCTTTATCGATACATGGCGTCGTAACACTTGGCTGGGGCCTGCGGTCATGTTATACTCCCTCCTCTTATGCACTTTCACTTTTATGCCATATTTAAGATGTATTTATTACATAAAGCTTAATTTCTCATAAAATCTAAATCTTAAACTTTTATTCATAAAAACAGAATAGAGCACCATGCTGTAAATACACGCGTAAAAATCAAATTATAAATATACACGTAAAAATCAAATTAAACAAGTAAGTTGGGAGGAATTTTTTTTAGTTTCAGTTTAGGTAAATTTGGGGTTTATCCTCTTCAATACTATATTTAATATATTTAATTTTCAAGTTATTAAAAATATGCGACTACATTCCTCATTTAAATATTTTATTTTGACTAATGGTTATTATTAAAGTTTTGAGGAATTTTAACATTTTTCTTTATTTTATATAATTAGTTTAGCTTTTTTGATACTTTTTCATTGTTTTTCAGTGAATTTTTGGTTGTACTAGTGAACAATGGCATTTATTATACTAATGATAGGGTCTAAAATGAATCCCAAATTTATTTACCAAATTACACTTGACATATTTTAACTAGTGAAATTCATAGGGTCCAATTTATTTGTAAAAAAATGATTATAGCTAGTTGTAACATCGTCATTTGGGAACAGTTTTTCGAGAGCTCTAGCATTTGTAGTTTGAACACATCAAAACATTGCATAAAACACATGACACATCAAAAGTTGGATACAATTAAAACACATGACACATCAAAACATTGCATAAAAAAGCGGGAGAAGAGTGAACATATGAGCGAGTGGGGGAAGTTCCTTGGTCATAGCGTTAGCGACATCTCGGTTTGAACTAGTAAAATGCATAAATTTACTATACTTTCTGTTATTTCCTCCTCACTTTCACTCTTCAACTCACCCATAATATGTTTATGCAAACACTTTGATGCATTTTACCATTTTCTGAAGTTCTAACACCATGTTTGATTAATTCTAACACTTCGCTTTCGGTTTCTTCTGAATGAATCGCTGGCCAGCATCCATGTTCCTTCTTCACTGAACCATTGTCTCTGTTTTTCCAAAGGTGACATGCAATATGATTTTTTCATGTAATTTATACAGACATGAGACACCAGTGTTTGCTAATGATTTCTCTTACATGTTGTTTGTATGTGTTAGATTCATATCATTTCGTATTCCACTACTATCTTGCAATTTATTCAATTCATATCATTTCGTATTTCACTACTATCTTGAAAATTCTTACTATACGTGTAGATTACATATAAAATCTGAGTAATTTGTGGTGGTTTCAGTATCTTAAAATCAAATGTACATAAAGATATGATCTGGAGACCTGCCAGTGTAGCATACTTGAAGAAGATCTAAGGGTGGCAACAGCAGTTTAAGTAATTTCCCACATTAAAGAGCTAAACAATATTTGAGAAAAATGAGAGGAGCTGTGCATGTGGCCATTGCTGCGACGATTGGCAATATGTTGCAAGGATGGGACAATGCAACAATAGCAGGTATATAAGCATGTAGTAGCCTTTTTACCTTTTTATGTAGTTTGAAAATCGGTGGACTTGCATATTACATTCACCAAACAGACTTTATTAATTTTCATTGTTTCTTTCTGAAGCAAATTAGTGTATTAAGATAGAAGTGAGATCAGTGTTTCCCTTTTTTAGTTATTACACAATTTGATTTATATATAGCTCAAGCTTTCAATGTACTAGATACTTATCCAATGAGCTGTTGCAGGGGCAGTTCTTTACATTAAAAGGGAATTTCATTTGGAATCCCAGCCTACACTAGAAGGGCTTATTGTAGCAATGTCACTGATTGGAGCAACTCTTATTACAACATTCTCTGGACCAGTATCAGATTCAATTGGGCGGCGCCCTATGATTATAGCCTCATCCGTTCTCTATTTCCTTAGCGGTATAGTGATGTTTTGGTCTCCTAATGTCTATGTCCTGCTTATTGCAAGGCTTATAGATGGTTTTGGAGTTGGTCTTGCTGTCACTCTTGTCCCTCTCTATATATCTGAGACGGCACCATCAGAGATAAGGGGATTGTTAAATACCCTTCCACAGTTCACTGGTTGTGTTGGAATGTTTTTTGCATACTGCATGATTTTTGGAATGTCATTGATCAATAATCCTAGCTGGAGGTTGATGCTTGGGGTTCTTTCTATACCATCTATTACATATATTGTATTGGCAGTATTCTTTCTGCCTGAATCTCCTAGGTGGCTTGCTAGTAAAGGTCGGATGGAAGAGGCTAAACATGTTTTACAGCGATTACGCGGAAGAGAAGATGTCTCAGGTTTGTCTACATTGTATGTGTCGAGGAAATGATGTGATAATAAGTGCTGCGCTTTTACTTCCTCAGATTAACTCTCTGCATTATGTTGCTTTGCTGGAAAAGTTGTTATTTCAGTTGTTTTTGGTGGCTTCTTCAACAATACAATTCTTTTTTTAGTCAGGAATGCAATTTTAATTTTATATGAAAATTTCTTTCACTATACACATAGATCACAGAAGGATATGGCAGATCAGTACAAGCTTTATAGTGAATAATAATAATCTCTCTCCCTCCTTCCCGCTTTCTCTCCCTCACTCTTGCTCCCGCTCTCTCTATCTGTCATGTGGAGTTACCCTTTTCCCTTTATAGTATCTAAAAGTAACTTCATCCTTTTTCAATCGAGACTCGGTTCTGTTTCATTTATTAAGCAGTGACTTTGATGATGTACTTGCCGAGCGACATTCTGACAATCTAGTATGATAATCAGATGCAGCTCCTTTTAGATTCATGAGTAATTGAAAAGTGAAAATGAACTCATTTAAGATTGAAACTCATAGTCATGATGGTGATCTTATTTTTAAGTATCGTGTTGTTTACAGGTGAAATGGTCTTATTAGTTGAAGGACTTGGAACCGGAGGTGATACAACTATAGAAGAATATGTAATTGAGCCAGACAATATGCTTACACGGGACCTAGATCATGCTGTAGAGAAAGATAAAATCAAATTATACGGTGCTGAAGAGGGCCAGTCGTTAGTTGCCAAAGCTGTACGAGGCCAGAGTATGCTTGGTATGATGTCTCGTACCGGAAGCATGGCACCCCGGAGCGCTTCTATGATAAATCCAATGGTCCATCTCTTTGGCAGTGTTCATGAGAAGCTTCCAGAGATGGGAAGCATGCGAAGTATGCTCTTTTCACATACCGGTAGCATGTTTAATGTACCTGAACAACATGAAAATGACCAGTGGGATGAAGAAAATCTTCACAGAGATGGTGATCACTTTTCTGATGGTTCTGGACCAGAGTCTGATGATAATCTACGGAGCCCATTACTCTCACGTCAAATAAGCACTGCAGAAAAAGAAGGAGCTGCTGCCTCCAAGGGCAGCTTATATAACTTGCGGCATCATAGCAGCCTCTTCCAAGGAAATGCTGGTGAGGCAGTCAGCAGCATGGGTATTGGTGGTGGTTGGCATTTAGCGTACAAATATTTAGGGAGGAAAGGCCATGATGGAAAAAAGGGAGAACTTAAAAGAATCTACCTACACCAGGAGAATAACCCAGAATCTCGACGTGGTTCTGTCTTATCAGTTTCTGGTGCTGATATGACTGCAGGAGATGTAGTTCATGCATCTGCTCTTGTGAGCCAATCTGTCCTTAATGTAGAAAATCTTCCTGTTCAGCACCCAGTGGGAGCAGCAATGACTCAACGACCTAAATCTGCTAAGACAGGGCCACGTTGGACTGATCTTCTTGAACCAGGTGTGAAGCATGCACTGATTGTCGGAATAGGAATTCAAATACTTCAACAGGTACTGTATTAGTCTGTAGAATTCATCAAATTCAGATTCAGTTTTGTAGGATCTCATTTTCTCAAATATACCACTGCTAATCGTGGAATTTATACTGTTAAAAATGAAGGAAACCATAACCTTCTTTAACTAGATATATTTTAGAAAAAATTATATTCCGACTTACAAGATTGATTTCTTGCTTATAAAGAGTCCCATGAAGGATTGCCACAATGATTTTTTTTTTTTTTTTGCCAATCCAAATGGTTATCCTGTTACTTGTTCTGAATGCAGCAACTTGAGCCAACTTAACTTCCATGTAAATTTAGAACCTTCATGACCTGTATTTAGTTGTGCAGCCGAAATTACGTGTACTTCCTTTAAGGATGACCTCTGAACTGATCTGAAGATGTTTTTTTACCGCCCGTTTAAGTTATCTGTTTTGTAAAAGGGTTTTTACATTTCTTTATACACGTAAACCTGCATTAAGTACGAAAAGTACTGCAAGAGCTATTTTGCTTAGTTTTTAGTCAGGAAGGTTCTTTAAACTGAACTACAGATGTTTATTTGAATTTCTCTACTGACCCTGTTTTGATTTATGAAGGATCTAAATTAGTCGATCAGTTCTGACAGTGACAATTTGTTTCACAGTTTTCTGGCATCAATGGGGTAATGTACTATACTCCTCAAATTCTCGATCAAGCAGGTGTGGGAATTCTTTTATCTGATTTAGGTATCAGTTCAGAGTCTTCTTCTTTCCTAATAAGTGGACTCACAACCTTGTTGATGATTCCAAGCATTGCTGTTGCCATGAAACTAATGGATTTTGCTGGAAGAAGGTAATTTATATTTTTGGTTAACAAGGCTAGACATGGTAGAATTTCTTCTTTGTAAGTAATATAATTAAAGTGTTAGATAGTAAGGCTTGTTTATCCTCTAGTTTCCAAAGTCCACATAGTATCGTTACTAATGATCTTTAAGTTTGTTTTCAAGATAAGTAGTCTATTTAGTATACTTTAAGGAAGTTTATTGCAACATTTACGTAGGGATTTGGCTAATCCGAAGAGTGTACAACAGCCCTTGAACTGATCTTTCTATAAGTTGATTATTTGTTTAATAGGACATGATGCAAAAGAGTAAACATGAAAGAAGCAGCTAGAATAAGATATATATTAAACTCGATAAGAGTCTAAATTCATGATATTAGAATAAAAGAATTTGCATGTCAATTCTTGCTTGAATGCAATAATTGGAAAGTCTCTATAGCTGATTAATGGTAATGAATATCACTACTTTGAATATAATGCTCAAATTGTTGGTACTATCTAAGGTTAATATTTCCACTGTCTTGACTGGTATTCTATTTTCAGGTTTCTGCTGCTAGGTACCCTGCCTGTCCTACTAGCTTCACTCGTTCTCCTTGTACTGGCAAACACTATTAACATGAATTCTGTCCTCCATGCCATTATTTCAACTGTTTGTGTTATTGTTTACTTCTGTTTCTTTGTCATGGGCTTTGGACCTATCCCAAACATTCTCTGCTCTGAAATCTTTCCTACGCGTGTTCGTGGCCTTTGCATTGCCATAACTGCTCTGACATTTTGGTTCGGGGACATTATAGTTACATACTCTCTTCCGGTTATGCTCAACAGTGTAGGCCTTTCTGGTGTTTTTGGCTGTTATGCTGTTGTATGCGCTCTAGCATGGGTCTTTGTGTACTTGAAAGTGCCTGAAACAAAGGGTATGCCACTTGAAGTCATTACAGAATTCTTTGCAGTGGGCGCTAAACAATCTGACATGCCTACATAGAAATAGCCTATGTTTTGAGTTGAATGCTAAGACTAGAGTTAACAAATTTTTGTGATGACACTAAAAGTGTTAAAAGAGTGGTAGTTATCTGTAATAGGTTGGTGTCTGGCCTTGCCTTTCTGAGGTCTTAAGTGTGGATAACTTCTTCAATTATGCCTCTCTATATGATTATTTTAGCCATTGCTTTTCCTTTTCCTACGTTCCAAGTTTTCCTACATTGATATTTCAATAATTGATGTGGTGTTTTGGGCAAATATTTAGCATATGTGATATTTTAGACTTTTTTTTTAAAGAAACTGTGGCAAAAAATTAAATAATAAAATGTTTGAAAAAAGGATGTTCAGCACTCTAAAGCACTACATATGTAAACTACACGAGTGTACAAACTTGGAACTATATCATGATAAAGACTTACCGGAGAATGCCATTTTCTTATGGGGTGATACATATACAGATGAAGTAGTTACAGAGAAAATAGAGATCAGCTGCCGCACAGGATTTAATTTAGGAAGCATGAATGCATGCATGTCCTGAACTTTGCAGTATTTTATAACGCCAGGTCTGTTGTTGAGTCTCAAACTCTCGACAAGTGCTTCGTCCTCCTCTGCCTTAAGTTGTCTACTTGTGAACTAATTATACTAATCTCTTTAATCTCAAAATCTGAAAGATATGTTTCCTTTAGACCCAGAGTTACATATTTCTTCCTTTCCAACCATTCTAATACATATGTAACCATGTTTTTGTAACACAAGAAGGTGAATATGATTAGCTAGTTTGGGGAGGGATTAGACAATGTGCAGGCAAAGCACAAGGGCTTGGTAAAGAGATGCTCAGTTCAACAAGCTATTATGGTCTGACCTGCACGACGACTAGCTATCGTTGGGCACATTAGAGAATTCACAATTTCGAATGCATAGTGTAGAGCCTTACATTCATAAAAGTCAGCATTTGATGCACAAGCTTCAAAAGGAACCTTTTAATCTGCATAGATAATTCTTAATCTCCTAGTAAAGTACGTCCTCTGGTTCTGATATTCCATAATCCAACTCTAAAATAGTAGCAACTACTATAGGATTCTTTAACTTTCTGCAAGTGTCTTCTGTGCTGAAGTTCTTATAGCCTAAAAATCTAGGAAAGGTCTATAAAGTAACAAATTTTAGTATATCGATTCTTCATATAACCTATTACTACTGCTCTTGGCAAAAGATAACGAGGAAAACTCTGGACAATTATGCTTTATTGCTTTTTACTTGATCAAAAAATGTAAGCTACAAAGGGCTGCTTGATATACTTACAAAAAGAACTATACAAGGAATTAAAGTGGCTTTATTATCACTTGCCTAAATCAATTTTCATGTGGTGGTGCTAGCCTTCCAAATGTAAAATCCACTTCCTGAAGTTCTTCACTGGGCTGAAGTGCTGTTGTTTCAACATCTATGTCGCCGTTATCAACTCTTACAATCAACCTTGCCGTGGCGGATTCAGCAAGATGATCAACTTCCAAAACTGACACCTTGTACTCGTCATAAGAAGAGTGCCCGGTCGTCTTGAAGCGATGTAGTGTGGCTGGTAAGGAGTGAATATTGGACATTGAAGCTGATGCCATTGGAGCAATGGGGATAGGACTAGCATCCTCCAAAGATCGACTAGCAGATTCTTCTGTTCTTCCTCCATGCATAGTAGTAGTAGATCCTCCAGCTCTTCCAGCATGCTTCTTAGCAGCTTTTTGCCAGTTCAGCAAGGCTCTGGAAGTTTGTTCATCAAATATTGATTTCTTCATATGCGAGCCCATCTGAGAATGAATTTGCATCCAGAGAGAGATTATCTTAATTGCATTTCGGTACACCTTGTACATATATTCTTAGATGAACTCTTACATCTGCTTCTTTAAAGGGTTTGAGTGTGTGCGCATTGGGTTGGTCCACTTATGATGTGCACGCTCGTGCACCACCACAAATAGATTAGTACGTTTATTCATTAGAGAGTAAACTGATTGTTACAATAGTGGCTCTGCTGCAAGCTAAATTCTTTGATATATGTGCATGTAGTTCGCACTGTTTCTAGACTTTGTGAAAATCCAACAAGACCTTATTTATGTGACCTTAATCAAATATTACTAACTAGCCACTCGAAAAAACATGGAATAGAGAAATTACCTGAGTCACAAGGGCGTAGAGGGGAAGTGTAATATAGCTGCATAAAACAAGCACCGACACTCTGCAGTTTGACAAAATTTATCGCACTAGTTAACTAACTGAGTTTTAAATGGCATTGCTGCAGTAAGCAATTTATGCAACAAAAACTCACCCAATACAAAGTTTGACAATTAAAAACTCGTAATTTTCATGGAAGCAAGAGTTCACGCCAAACTCGTACTGCAGATAACAGGAAAATTCAGCTGTTAACAGAGGAAATTGTATATTCCATTAAATCATATACCTATACTGATTGATGTTAACAAATAACAGGAGGACAATTGTATATTACCGTTATCCACAGAAAATATGTCACTTGGAATGCATTCTGCAAAATCACGCAATTGATTAGATTTCCTCTAGATAAACAATGAGCTAAAGAATAAGCATAAATTAGTACAGAGTTTCTGTGGATTGGTACTATTTGTTAACACTTGTTTTTAGAGTAAAAAAAAAAATCAAAAACTTGTAGAAGGGGGATAGTCATCAAGTTGAAGCTCTGAAGTTTGAATATAGCTGCCTCTTCAGCAAACATATTACACATTGTCTGTCAGTGTGTTGTATAGAACGTGTGGATACTATGCAAGTCATAAGATACCTGGGCCTGATAAGAGATAGCCCTAACCAAGCCCAGTCCGAAAACACAACATCCCACATAACTGGGGACAGTCCCATGTCTGTCCGACATGTGGCTGGTGCAAGAAGTCTAAGTCACCTGACACGAACATCCCTCTGACGAAAGGGCTGCCAACATTATGTCAGAATGCAGGCCTCTACTACACCTGGCACGCCTTTAATGCCAAATCTGGCATGCTGCCACTCTAACACACCCCAGTAACGCTTACTCTGCCAGATCTGCTGATCTATCACGCGTGTCCATGCCGAACCTGACGCGCTGTGAAGCTGACACGCCCTGGACATGCTGACCCACCAATTTCACCACATGCCAGATGTTGGTCGGTAAGGCCACGAGGCATGAGGCATGAGGCAAATGAATTATTATAATTACCGGTAGAGTCAGTGTTGAAATATACAAACATTGCATTCGTTTTTACTGCGTTGAAATACTCATTAAAGTTTCTAAACTTTGTATTAAAATTATTAATAATACTATTAAGATGTTTTGATACCTGAAATAGTGCGAAGTGGATTAGATAGAGGACCAATTTAGGCCGACCAAACCAAAAATACTTGTCTGAGCCTTGTACTAGAGGAATTCCTTGGACCACTGCATGTCTATCAATAATTTCAGTAGCCATTTTTGTCAAAATGGACTGTAGCTTTGTTCCAACAGCTAATATGATCTGTTAAAAAACACAGTCAGGGTTTTTCCTTCTGGATACATGGATCAAAGGCATGATTTAAACAGATATCTTACCACAAGTGGAATTAATGATACCCAGAATAGTGCCTCTGACCCTGAAATGAATTAAACATGCTATTTTCTTATTAAACTAGAACTGATTTCTTTTCCAAGGGAAGTCCTACTGAAAGATACATACCATCGACATTTATGAGCAGGAAAATCACGAATGATGCCCACAGTACGGGACTGCAAAATGAAGGAAAAAGAATTAATAAAACAAATATGCAAAAACAGTGCGCCAATGCCTTATGATGTATAGAATATAACCTACCTGACACCAACAACTACTTTAAAGTCATCCTCTAGTGACCTTTTAATATACTTTTGGAAGTCAAACTTGCTTCCAGGTGCTAAATGAACCTACAGAAAAAGAAGAAAAAAATAATTAATATTTGGTCTTTTATGCAACATAGTATTATAGAAGTATACGATACTCGAAACTCACATTGATGAATCCATTTCGCAAGGTTAAGTAATCAGACTTTGTAACAGACCGGAAAAACTGTCTCAGAAAGCATCCCTGTGAACAATATGCTAGTGCATGAGGAGCTTAACATTATTATATTACTTAAAAATGTAAAATTATTGGACAACCAACCACATCAAATGTTGAATGACAAGTTACACAGCACAGTACATATTTAGTGGTATAAAGTAACTACATTTATATTACAAAAATTTTGAGCCATAAAACTGTATATCATGTCCTAGTCATTGTGTTGAATACTTGGACATATAGTGCAAAGTACGTAAGATATTTCATGCAAAACATCAAGAAATGATATCTTACAATAGTAAACACGAAGGGGATCTTAGTCCACAATTGTGTATGGGCTCTAACAAAAGATGTCTCATGTACAAGCCTAAATCTCGAAGCATCTGCATATTCCATTAACAAGAAGAATTAAGTTATAAATACCCCCGAATTTATGTTAGACAACTTATATTTAAATTATGGAGCACAGAGGTATTGCTTTCTGATAAGTTATACCATTGGCAAACTCGTAGTCATTAGATGCAGTTTCCTGCTCCCAGACCTTCCAACCTCGAATCTGTACAGAAAAAAAAAATCAGCAAGATAATTGTAGTTACATTCAGCCATTTCAATTTTGCAACAAAATCCATCAAGGCGGAGCATCAAGCAACTTATAAGTTTATGGAATACCTTTAGTTTTCCAAGAGCCATAGTTATGGCACTGTATATAACATGAAGGACTGCCAAGAAGAAAATGAGGATGTGCAGCTGATGCAGTCCATCCTTACTTATAAGCGGTACTTTTCCCTGTTTCCAGGGCATTATTAAAGCAGTAGATTATTACTCTGTTATGTATAACAATAGCTTATTCAAAAGCAAGAGCCACCAATTTTGAGGAACAGAAAAGATAAGGTTCGAATACGTGACAACAAAAATTCAGCATTAATCTCAAATGATCACAACTATTATTGGTAAGAACTTGTCAGAGAGTAAAAGCTACTAACTTTGAATTATAATTCTGGAAAACTACATTGAAAGGTTGTAGTGCATGTTATTCGGCTATCTTCAAGTTTCTAGACAAACAAAGGTATCAGTTCTTACTCGTCTAAAAAATCAGTACAAACACATTTGCAAGTCTAATTCTATTTAAATAGGTAGTTGGAATAACCTTATAAGACCAAGTAAAAATTAAATTTAATGTTTCCAGCTATAAGTCTGCAGTGACAAGGAAGCTCTTTGACGATATTCTACAATAAACTAAGTGCATATAGATAAATGCATGAGATAGCTGTGCATCTACTTATAAGGGAAATACCTCTTTGCAACTAAATTTAGAATCTTTAGGTTGTGACTTTTCTTCATCATCCGCCAAAAGCCTACTTAATTTCTGCTTAATTCCAGTTTCACGAGGACATGGCAACATTGAGTTTGCAACATCTTCCGGAACACAAATTTCAGCAATGTAATATTGAGTGAATGTCAGGATTAATGAAATGAAACCGAGAATCATCAATTCTGCAGCAATTAAGTGAAAAGTTAGTATTGAGCCATAGAGATCTACACTGTGTAGGTCTCTCTCTCTCTCCCCCTCTCGCTTACCAGCTTTTACTTTGTCCAATGCATCAAAAAGAGCTTTCTTGTGCTTTTTAGTAAACCACTGAAAGAAAAAAAATCAATGATCATTACTACTGTTGCGCTTTAAGACAAGTCAGCTTATCCAAAATTAGTTAGCCAAGAAAAACATGCAAGAGTATATAGGAAAATTAGTACATAAACTAAAATAGAGTAAACCAAGAAAAATATTGATAATATCTGTTTGCTTTCAAAAATATTCTAGATAAAGTTTGCAAGTTTTCCATACACTTGAATCTAGTATTGCTTAATCATTGCTCTTTGATAGCCTAGTGTTGTGAGTTCGAATTCTCAATGGAACTGGACAAAAAGATAAGTGAAAGCTACCATTTTCAATATGCTGCCACACTAATATTGTAATGGGCTTAATAGGGATATGAGGCATAATTGTTTGAATAATACTACAATATTGGTTCCCAAAATATTTAACAACTTTATTAGCTATAACAATATTAAATAAAATGGACTTCCTGAATTCACATAAATCAGAATTAAAACATTTCATATTATAGTATCAGTCTTGTCATGTCATTTAGTAATATCATATGTCCCTGGTTTTGTGCCCCTACACTGCTGTTATTATTTTGCCCCTTACAGAGACTTTACAAATTTTTACAACAAAAAGAAGTTAAAAAATACTCAACTATTGTGTATGAGATTTAAATATGATAGAAAAATGGGACAGGGTAATACGGGATGTGAAGTGTGAAGTTAGAAAATTCTGACGGGACAAGGATGGGAGCGGAGAATTACACAAGCCTGACAGAGCAAACAAAACTGTGTGACAAATATGAGAATTGAAATCCCCGCTCCACATAGATTCTATTCAGCTTTCTATCTTAAAAATGAGTGAACAAAAATTGAACTGCTTAGTCAAGGTTGACCATCTAATTTTTAAATATGGTAACAAAATGAAGAAGAAAAAGAAAGTCATGATTCGACTGAAATCCAACACTAATGAAACAAAAAATGAAGTTTCGAGCGGGTTGGTGCAGTGGTTGAGCTCTTATCTCTCTTGCGGGAGATCAAGAATCCGACTCCTGACATGTGCGTCAATTAGCGAAAAAAAAAAAAAAAGAAGAAGAAGAAGACCCCACATTTGTACTCGAGGAAAATCATAACAGAAGATTAATGAAATTAATGAAAGAAGAGTTTAGGAGGAAAGAAGATTAAATGAAGGGGGGTAATAAATGCATAATCTTACAGCACCAAGTTTGTGAAGAATTTTCTCCAGAAGAATGGAAATGATGATGAAAGCTGCACAAAAACCAGCCACTGCCCATGTTGGTGTTTGATCAAGCTCCCTTTGCTTACCGCTTGCATATCCCGCCATTTTTTACACACACTTGATCACACTAATAAACTAGAAAAGAAAACAATGTTTAGAAATTCAATGAGAAGAAAATGTTTCTTGGATAAGGGGTGTGTTTATGAAAGCTGCAAAAATCTTGGTTGCTGCCTTGCTCCTGATATTTTGTGTAGACAGCATATACATACATATGTGAATATATAGGATTTATAGGTAGGCTATAATGGTAGTTAGGTGACTTGGTAAGAATTGGAATAATTGACTTTTTTTTTTTTTTTTTTTGGATAGGAGAGATAGTTGACCTTACCACACGAGTCTGAAAATTACAGTTTGTCCTGATACGCGGTTGGTTGTACAAGACTAGTTATTAACTTATTATGGATATTGTTCCCCGGCCAACGTTGGATGGGATACAGCAGCCGCAATGAAACATTGCGGCAACAGTATCCCATCCAACTGTAACTGGGGAACATGCCCCACTTATTATTATCTCATGCCTGCCTAAATTTGTCAGTAGATTATTTGTGAATTGAAATGGCTTTCCAAGAATGCTACTAGTTCATATTCTATTGCTATTTAAAATTTTTATTTGGATTGATCCGTATTTTTTGTTTTATAACTGACGTGTTCAGTAATTTAAATACCTTCCATGACAGTTTTAGATCTCGGTGTTCAGTTATGGTGAATTACCAGTGACCTTGTATCAATGGATACTCGTCGGAGTTTAAACTAAATTTATTGGAGTGGTCCTTGTGGTTGTTTGGTTAATCAGCTGGTTAACCAGCAGACAATATGAGATGGAAACGGGGTTTCAGCTGAATTTTAAAGAAATGTAACACGCAAGTGCTACTTAATCAAAGTCTTAATACAGAAAAGTAGAATAATAATGAAGCTGTTCCCTCGATACCAGCTTCTGGTTTGCAAGAAGAGTTTGACAAGGGGATGAAAATCCCATAGCAGATGTACCTGAGATCTGAGAAAGCCTCTGCAAGAAGAGTTTGACAAGGGGATGAAAATCCCATAGCAGATGTACCTGAGATCTGAGAAAGCCTCGGAACCTGATAAGTATACAGCTCGTGGTTCAACGATTTAAAATAATGTGATGTCCGAGATTGAGGCAATGTGTGAAAGTCTAAAATTAATGCCAGATATTCAGAGTAGAGAAATTGAAGAGAATTGGGACAGGAAAATGGCTGCCATGTTTGGACATGGTACCGGATAGAGCTGTTCGCGAACCGAGCTGTTCGCGAACAAGCTCGAGCTCGGCTCGTTAAGGGCTCGGTTCGGCTCGGTTCGTTAAGGGCTCGA
>PHNY01192985.1:3914-15524 GCA_003724115.2 Anethum foeniculum | reverse complement strand
ATATATTTACTTCAAGATGCTTGATGAACTTTTGCATTAAGCTAAATGTTACTTTAAGTACCATTTTGAACAATTTTTTTAATATTTCGAAAATTCAAAGGGGAAATAGTTGAATCCTAAAATAATAAAAATTGTTTAATTTAGGGTCTACGCTTAATTAAGATTTAGGCTATATGGCTAAATCCTAAATCGATGTGTCTTTTATTCAATTTTTTATATTCTAAAATCCAAATGTGAAATTATTAAATCTTAAAATACTAAACACTTTTAAATTAGTGTCCAAGATTTAAGTTAGAGTTTGATTTCTTAGGTTAGGGTTTAGGGCCTCTAAACCTTAAATTGGTGTACCTTTTGTTAATTTATTTTTAAATGTTTCTAAAATTTTAAAAGGGATTGATCAACTTTAAAATGCTAAAAATTGTTAAATTAGCTGTGTCTTTTATTTAATTTTTTAGTATTTTTAGAACCGAAAATGGGATTATTGAACCGTAAAAAATTAAAAAAAAAATTTAAATTAGGGTACACCTTAAATTTTAAAAAATATTAAGATAAAAATAATTATTGACAACGTAACATTAACTGGTGTTTTCGGACTTAAAATATGACATTTAGCGGAGTTTGAAAATAAAAATAAAATAAAATAAAACACCAAGACACAAAATGATGTTCCATTTTGGTCTATTAAAAAAACACAAATAGTAGCGTTTAGTACTGATTTTCTAGGCACTACAAGAAGTCACGTTTCAAAATGCTATTCTGGACAGTTATTTCAGCTTGTGCCGATATGGGTTTTATCTAAAAACTGCGGTATTTAAGATTTTTTCTCACCAACCAAACTTTCAATATTACGTCTATATAATATAATATAGATACATATAATCAAAATATTAAAAATAATTACAAAAAATAATATTTATATATAAAAGTAATATTAAATTAATTTCAATTAATAACCCAATTAATTATTCCAATTAATTTTCAATTATCTAATTAATTTCTAGATGTTGCCTTCACCAATTAAGTTCAATTACCACATTTTACCCTGCCAACAAAACAAAGTGGAAAGGAGTTGGTATTGATGACATAAACATTGAATTTGCTCCATGAATCTAGAATTAAACCGCAACCATATACATATGACTTTTAGCATCAAGGACAAATTATACTTCCAAAATTTGGTTAAAAAAGGAAAAGTGTGACAGCTTTTGGACCCAGAAGTCATCATAAAAGTAACTCCTATAATTTCAATTCTTAAGTATCATATATATACATATAAATCAAAATTCGTAGTAATATATACATTTTCTTTAACATAAAGCCCCTAAACCCCTTTTCCGGTCTACATTCACAAACCCTAAATAATCTTCTCTTAATTTCCCATACTTCTGTAAGTATTTCTTTACCTTTTTTTTCATTTTTATTTAATTTTCTTATTTTGCTTCTTTTAAACGTTAAAAATCTATTTTCTGTGTGTATCTGAAAGTACGCAAACTCAATAAGTTAAATGTAACTGCTAGTTTAAACTAGTTGCAGCTGTTTCTTGTCAGGATAGATTTTGTTGAGGGCAAATCGGTAATTTACCAAACATGTCGGGATCTGAAACCGGAACAGTCATGACGCCGCCGTTTAACGTCGCCGGTCACAATTCTCCGTCATCACAAAACATGCGTCTATCCTACACCTCAGACGGCGCTGCTCTTTACAAGCCACCCCCAGTTCACTACTCCACCGAGCCTGCCGTCGTAGCGCCGCCCATCACCGTCGCACCACCACCGCAGCAGCAGCAGCAGAATGTAAGTATGAATGTAATGGGTGAGGTTGGGAAGAAAAAAAGAGGGAGGCCAAGAAAATATGGGCCTGATGGGTCAATGGGCTTATTACCTGGTTCTGGTGGTGGGCCCATATCTTCTCCGTCGCAGAATGTTGGGAGTTCTTCTGCCTTGGGATCATCACCTAAGAAAGGTAGAGGGAGACCACCTGGTTCAAAAAAGAAGCACCATTTGAATAATGCATTGGGTATGTTTTTTTATTCGAATATTCTACCACGTGCCTAAGTCCGCGGAAATAAATAAGTTTAACTTGTTTTAATCGGTTTATTTCAAGTAGTGTTGGACCCTTAGAAAAACCATTTTTTTTTATTTTGGTATCATTTCTTATGTACTTGTGTATGTGTGTTTGTAATTTATGTATTTATATGTATGTAAGAAGTGAAGCCTTGTCTTGCACGTGGGTGAATCTAGGAATGTTCCCTCATTGTTTGTTTGCCTGCACTAATCATAGGAGTATGTTTTTTAGTTTTCATTGTCCGGGGTATTTTTCTAATTAGGTTTTCTCGTGTTTTTCGTGATAAGTTTCTAATTTTTGGTTAATTAGATAATGTTAGCATGCGAAATATGAATAATGTGGCGTGGACTTGTGGTTAATTCTATATTTGTATTGAATAATGGGATTATGTTTATGAGTATGAGTGGAGGATTGGTATGTTGTTATAGTTTAGAAATTGGAAAAGAAGTGGGGGATATGGTCACTGCTGAAAGTTTGGATCTGCTTCTTCTGACTCCAGAATCTTTTGGTGGGATATTACTTATATACCCTTCATGTTCTGATCCTTGCTAATTGAAATTGGTATCAAAATGTATGTGTGGTTTAGACGTGTGTTTTTGCACAAATGTTTGAGGCTTTTGACTAATGCAGTATCTGATTTATTTTCTAGTTTTAGTGCTCATTGTGTTTTCTTCTATGGTTGCTTTCTACCGATAGCTATTTGCAATGGCTTGAAAATATACCGGTTCTTTCTATTAAATAGGGAATCTATTAAAATTTTTTTATTGTAATGAAGTTTATATCTGTGTGCCATCATGCGAGGCAGAGAAATGTTTGTTGCTTTCTTTTTATAAATTTCAGCCACCTGAGTTTTGTCAGTAATAAAAATTGAAAATATTCAAAGCAATAATAGCCTTGTGCTTTCTTATTAATTTTATATAGATCTGCATTTTTTTTCCTTGTAATATAGGGATTTGCAAATGAGTGTGTTCTAGCTTTTTTCTGTAAGTCTTTCAGTCAGCATCCTTGTATAAACTTCACTAATGTTGTTTGATTGCTTCTTATTTCCCCCCCTAATCTACTGACGTTGCTTTTGTAATGAACTTAACGCACCTCCATGTAAATTCTGTTTTAGTTCTGTCAACACGTTCAACCCTTTAACTACAAAATATCAGTATTAAGATTAACAGTTCCTTTTTTCCCTAGCACACTTATATTACAAAATAAATAATAAAATATTTTAGGGTGGATTGTTACGGCTTTACTTTAATAGATGGGAGTATTACTGCTTTGCTTTTTAGACACTCTTCCACTTAAATAGAGTTCTCTTATTAGATGCAACTTAATAAAATCTCCAAATTTCTTGCAGATTCTAACTTTGCAGCATCAACGGGAATAGGATTCACTCCACATATTATTGAAGTGAAAGCTGGAGAGGTTATTATTTACAATCTTTTTCCAAATTATGTGCAAAAATCTGAGTTCTCCTTTTCTATATTATTGAACTGGTTGAATTAAACTATGACCATTAGTTCTATGTCAGTTTAATTATTTCTTGTGCTTGCATCTGATAAAGTTGATGTAACAAGGGTTTACCCTTCTGTGCTCTTCTAATAATCTTGAAATTATACAATAGTTAAAAATAATAAACAAAACTATATATTGTGATGCAAGCATGAATATAACTTATATTAAAGAATTTTCTATTTTTCGATTAAATATAGCATCTCAAATTCATATATATAACACAATAGCATCTCCAAGGGTAATGACTAAATCGGTAGGGATTTATTTAAAATTTTACCTAAGGCAAATAGTATATGTTCCAATGGAATTAGCTATAATAATGGTCTAAGTAAAATTATACCTAATGAGGATATTGGTCGAACAAATATAGCCAATAAAATATGATTATCTAATTGGAGTGCCACAATTTTTACATATTATCTTATAACATGTGCCAGCTATATAGTTTACCTAAGGATTCTCCCCCGTTGGAGACGCTCTAAAAATATAGATTGCTATTTTGGCTAGTGGCACCAAATGTGAAACTTCTTTTTGTTTTCTTTCTAATCGTTGATGCATAAACTAATGTGATGTGATCAAGTGATTTTTCTGAGGTAGGTTATATGACACTATGTCTTTGATAAGTTTTATTTGCATAACAATAACTTTTCGCTGTGTTTGTAAAGATAACTTCTTTAAACAGATGTACATAATAAGTATATGAAAGTGTTTGATAGCAAGTAGTTTTAAGCTTCTACAAAGGGGTACATACTACCGGCCATTTTAAATAGACATAAGTCTTTATCAATACTGTACTTCAGTTCTTCTGTAAGCTAGATGTATCATTTTTTTCTATAAACCATTTTGCTCCCCCACCCCTCTCAATATTTGTACTTTTACGGATTTACGAAACATCATCAAATTTGTGTATGTGCGAGCGCTGACATAAATTTATATCCATTTGAACAATTTTACGCAATGTGTATTTATATATGTTGGACAAGTGCTATATCAGTTGGCCAGTCTTGTAAAGTTTACACGTTAGATCAATATAGCTAATATTTTATTAACTGAATTCAGGATGTATCCTCGAAAATAATGGCATTTTCTCAGTACGGTCCTCGGGCTGTATGTATATTATCAGCGAATGGTGCTATATCCAATGTAACTCTTCATCAGCCTGCAACTTCTGGTGGCACTGCAACATATGAGGTTTCTATAAATCTTCAAAACTACAACTATAATCTGTTTTTGTTTTTAAACAATACCCGTATTTTTTCACCCACCTCGGTGTATAAATCCCCCCTGGTTATGACTATTAACTAATGATTGCTTACCTTCAACTTCATTGTTTTTCTCTTCATACAGTAATTTCAGCCATTTCATCAGTTGTTTTTAGATTATCATGTTGTCTTTCTTCGTGCAGGGACGTTTTGATATTTTGTCCCTTTCTGGTTCATTTTTGTTGTCTGAGGTAGGTGGTCAGAGAAGCAGGACAGGTGGACTAAGTGTCTCTTTATCTGGCCCAGATGGACGAGTTTTAGGTGGTTGTGTGGAAGGTCTTCTGACAGCTGCATCTCCCGTTCAGGTTGACATGCATTTCTTATAAATATGCACTCTATATACTCATAAATATGAAGTACTCTGAATTTGTGTTTAATTGGTTGTCCACTATGTTGTATTATTGGCATTGAGAAAATGACTGATTTTATTGGTTAAAAATATTACCCAGTATCTTCTCCTGTATTCCCTGTTCTTTTGTTTTCTAATTTTGTGGATTGTGATGGACCTAGTTTCTAATACAAGTAGAATCTCCAGTGTCGGTCTGTATACTGTTTGCCTACTTGCGGTTGTTCACGGACAAATAATGGGGAATCAAGGACTTTTGCTAGGCCTTTAGTCTTCAGTGAAACGTATCCTGAATATCTCAATATATTAAAATTTATTAGAGACGGTAATATCAGGACTCAAGTTTAATGACTTCTCTTTTGGTTATGAAAGTCATTGTATCATGCTGTATATCGTATTCTAACAAGGCACTAATGGGGAATCTAAGACTTTTGCTAGGCCTTTGGTCTTCAGTAAAATGTATCCTAAATATTTCAATATTAAAATTTATTAGAGACGGTAACATTAGGACTCAAGTTTAATGACTTCTCTTTTGGTTATGAAAGTCATTGTATCATGCTGTATATCGTATTCTAACAAGGCACTAAGATATGTAAGGAACTCTTCAGGATTTTCTGGTTTGAGTTTAATGTTTATAGATCTCTTCCTCATTTCTGCGTCTTATACCTACAGTTCATTAGAAAATTCAATGTACTAGTATTAGTTTCTGACTGGTAAATCAGTTTATAAAATTGGTCATATGCAAGTGTGTGTCTCTGTTTTGCCATCTGACCCTTTTGTTGCAGGTTATTGTTGGCAGTTTCGTTGCGGATGGACACAAAGCATCTAAAGCAATTCACCAGATGGAAACTCTATCTGCTACACCTAAGCTTAATCCGGGCAGTGGTGCTACTGATCCTAACAGCCCACAGTCACGCGGAACTCTCAGTGAATCGTCTGGTGGGCCTGGGAGCCCACTCAACCAGAGCACAGGAGCATTCAACAACAGTAGTTTTCAAGGAATGTCAAGCATGCCATGGAAGTGATCATTCCCAAGGATTCTCAGTTATTACTGATTAGGCATGAGCTCACTAAAATTAGTCATTTAGTTATATCAAACTGTAAGAAGTCTGTAATGTAAGCTCGTAATGTTGTGTTAGTTGTGCAAAAAATAATGTACTGCGGTGGATGGCTTTGGCTCAGCAGGTGAGTACTGTGATGGTAAGAATCAAGTAGACCCCCAGCTTATATAACTTAGTTTCTTACTAGGAGCCATGTGTATTATTGTCAGATGGTCTTAAGCCACATGACGTAGCTGTGTTTTTTAAGCTGTTGTATTGTAGTACCCCAGTTATGTTGTATTAATGATCCTTGCATGTCTGGTAATCCTCACATGTTCTTCGATTTTATTGTTTGTTATAAGCTAATTATGGTTGATTATTTCTTTGGCTGTTGCATTTGCTTCAGAGCTATCTCATGCGCACTCCCTTGGTCATTTTGTTAACCAGTTTCGAGTACATGTATAGATTTGGCTTTAGTTTCTTGGCATCTCCAAGATAAAGTGCAATCGCGAAAGTGTAAAACATAAATACATAAAATGATTATAATCGTGAAATTTATTAAACGTTCATTGTTTGGAGAAGAATGTTCTGAACAACGATTAACTTAAAGAAAACAAGGGAGCAAATCGAAACATCAAACAAACATGAGATGATGCATTATCTACTTGGCTTTGGTGGGATAAGAAGCCATTTTGTTGATACCACATTTGCCTTCAGGTTTGCCAGTGTTTCTCTTGAGCCTAATGTAACCTTTCTCTCCCCATTTCGGACCCCATGAGTTCTTCACAATTATGTAATCCCCTCCCTTGGCTGTTCCATATCCCACTGCAGCCACTCCATGGTCCAGCTCTGTTCCGCAATGTCCATCAAAGACACCCTATATGTACCAAACAAAAACCATTTTAAACCAGAAGATTTGTATTTGATGAATATGTAGTTAACATGAATTAGAACTAAAACATATAAGCTCTGTCTAGGTAGCTCACCCCACTGTAGAACTGGAAATCGCGGCCTGAAGCCTCAATTGCAACACTCAAAGGTTGGTTTGCGAGCGCCTTTATTAAGCTTTGATCGCTATTTCGTGGCACGTCATGGTATCCGCTAATAGTTGCTACTTGAAATTCATCCTGCATTAAGAAAAAGGAAAAGATTGATTTAAATGACTGATATGAAATCTACGTCTACTTTTCTAGAACTTAAAATCATAAGTACGTGGACTAGTTGTATGTAATCCTTGTGTTTTAGAGTAATTTACGATACCCTTTTCTCGTCGCAGGTGCCTTCTTCCATGATGTAAGGATAGTCATCCTCCTTGTGAAGTCCGCCATTGGACATTATGAAGGAAAATGCATAGTCCATTAGACCACCATTGCAACCATTGTTAAAGGATGTATCACAATCAACTAGCTCTTGCTCCGACAACGATGTTAAATTTCCTGTCACTATTTGGTTTATTCCCTCTACTGCAGCTACTGTCGAAAATGCCCAGCAGCTACCTGCAAATAGATCATGTTCAATATTTACATGTAATTTTATTAACATGGGTTTTCAGAACATGTCACTGTGCCTACACAATAAACGGAAGAAACATGAAATTTGAAAATAAAATGGAAAATTTGTATAGAAAAACTTACCACATGAACCTTGGTTCTTGACATTAGTGACAGCACCTTTCTTTCTCCAGTCCACAGACTTGGGCAAATCAACAACATCTTTATAAATGAAGTCTTCAGAATTGGACTCTCTCCTTGTAGACAAGTCAACTTTTAGGCCCAAATACATCTTCTTGAACTCTTCATGGCTCAAGTCAGCAAATTCATTCAGGCCAAGCCAATAGCTGCTGACCTTCTTATTAGTTTCATCAATGTGCATCAAGTTTTCCTTAAAAATCTCAAACCTATGCAACTTCTCTTCAATGCTTTCATAACTCTTGGCATGCTTTGCAAGCCAAGACTCAAATAGATTAATCACTTTGTCAATGCATGTCAAGTCATCCGGTGCATAGCCTACAATCGAGAAATCGCGAGCCAACACTGAGGTGGAGAAGGTTGCTATGAAAAATGAGAGGAAAAGCAAATGTTTAGATGAAAAGCAGAATGCCATTTTTATGATCAGGTCTAGATGGGATATGTAATGAAGAGTTAGAGGGTGATGAAATGAACTCAAGGGCTTGGTGTTTATATAATAGTAAGACCAGATGTACAAGTTTAAAAAGTTTTTTGAACATAATAGTAAGACCAGATGTATGTAAGATTGATGTTGCTATCAAGTAAAGGTGTTGAATAATTTTCGTAGAGATTGAAAGAACCCAAGGCTTTAAGGTTGGTTCTGTTTTGACAAAACTTTTGATCCAAGCATGTAAATTGTCTTTTCAGGTTAATGATGACTAGGTCTAGTGGTGACTGGTTAAAAGAAAATTGTCTAGAGGAGCACTGTACAAGTGATGATGGCTGTCAACAAGCCCATTTATATGGGCTAGGCCTGTCAAAGTTAGAATTGTACGTAGTCTAGATGAAGCCAGGGAGTTACCCAGGCCCGGACACAATAATTAGCTGAACGACGGTTAAACACAATAATTTGTAGCTGTGTGTTTGATCCCATATATACAGTCACCTCTCCCCTTCTATATATTGACGTCATGATATTCTTTTTGTTTTTGACAAAATGCAATTTTATTACTCCGTTAACTCATTCAAAATACAAGTTTTAATATTGATGGGAACAGATCTCCAATCAAAAACACGATCACGGTAAATATGAGCCACATGAGCTAGTTCATGTGTTGACATATTCGCAGACCGTTTGATAAAATATAACCTTACATTTTTAAGCTCAGGAATTAAACTTCTACGTTCCACAATTACCTTTCCAAGTCTGGATCGCATTGGTGTTACACTTCTGATCAGCTGTACCACTAGGGAAGTAAAGAGTTATGCATATTGAGAAAAATAACATTTTTCGGTATTTTTACATTTTTATTTGCTTTTTAACAATACTAAAAATTTAATCTTATGGTTTTTATTTACATTTTCAAAAAATTAACTTTTCTTATCTCGTGTTTTTCAAAAAGACGCATTCGTTTTTTAAAAGAAAAAGTTAAATGCTTCTAGATAATGCGATTTGTTTATAGCACATGCAATTGATGTATTGTTATTTTGTTAGTTCCCAAAGAAATGATCTTTTCAATTCTAATTTCAAGTTAAAAATGTTCAAAATAATATTCTTCAGAAAACAATCCTTTATATCATGAATAAACACAACAAAAACACGTGTTTATGAATTTTGTATATTAATTGGGTTGTCTTCTTCATTGGGTCAGGCCTTTTGATTTTGGAAAAGAATAAGAAAGATAGGAAGACAAGTGAAGCTTGCGTTTTGCAGCACATGAGCATGTATTTTTTCAGTTACTCAAGGTGAAAGTGTGTTTTCAATTTTTAAATTTTGTGTTTTGGAAATTAACCGAAAACGCAAAAGTAAATTGCGCTTTAAAACGTGATATTAACACATGTTTTTACGCAATATAGGATCATTGTTTCGTTTTATAATACCTTACGTTACGGCTATAAATACTCTTCGAGACAAAGCAATAACAAACTCCAAATAAATATTCTCTCTGTCCCATTCAATTCTATACACTTTTCTTTTTTGGATGTTCCATTCATTTTTATACATTTCAAAAATTACCAAAAGTAATAAAGTTTTATAATATAAAAATTAACTACATCCACTACTTTCTTCCACTACACCCACTTTATATATATAATATTGATCGGTCCCATCACTTTACCCACTTTTATTACTTTTTCACCTTAAATTATATTTTTTCTTAACCTCCATGCCCAAATCAATTGTATACTAATCAACGGGACGGAGGGAGTACAAAAATGGCGCCAAAGTTAGTCTGCAGTGCCACATGTCATCTAGCTCACACTTAACATTCCATTTCTAGATCTCCAACAGAATTCCTGTTACAACATATAGATATAACCATATCTAGAATGTTCATAGCTCAATTAGGATTTGCATATAAGAAACAATGTATATTTCATTTACTTAGAAGCTTGAATATACAACTTCCAATATCTTTACTTTTATGATATGGTATCAGGGCCGAACACTCTGTATCTATCTTTGTAAATGTGTTCATATGCTTCCGCTTTGCAAGCTTCTGCAACAGCAATGGCAGCATCATCGTCTACTTCGTCTCCTACTGTAATTGACATTAATCATCCGTATTATCTGAGTTCAAGCGATCATCCTGGCTTATCTTTAGCCACAAAACTATTAAATGATCAGAATTATCATTACTGGAGTTGATCCATCAAGATCGCATTCTCTGCAAAATTGAAGCTTGGATTCATTGACGGATCACAGTTACGTCCGGCAGATTCTTCTCCTCATTTGGCGTTATGGAAACGAAACACAGCTCATCAAATCTGGAACAATCTAGGTGCTAGATACTCTCAGAACAATGTTCCTCCACTATTCAATCTCAGGAAAGATCTTGCATCTCTGACTCAAGGTACTAAGTCTATCACAGCTTAATTCACACATTTTCGAGGATTAATGGATGAATTGGACTGTTTGACACTAATTCCTAGATGTACCTGTAGTACAACAACTTGTGCTTGTAGAATTGTAATGAAACTCGTACAATATGAGCAACAAATGAAATTAAGTCAGTTTCTTATGGGATTAAATGATCAATTCACTAATACTCGTGGTCAAATCCTCTTGATGTATCCTTTACCTGATTTAAGTAAGGCTTATGCCATGTTGTTGCAAGATGAAAAACAAAGAAACTCTGTGAATAATATGTCTTCATCTCTTGAGTCTATTACGATGAATGCTAGATTTACATCAAACTATCAAGCTAAGAACAAAAATGTTCAGAATAAGAGAGATGACAGAAAGTCGAGTGATGTTATGTGTGATTACTGCAATCTCTCTGGACATACAAGAGACAAATGCTTTGCTCTTCACGGTTATTCTGAGTGGCACAGACTATATGGACAGCCTAAACCTAAGCCTAGATCTAATAGTGATAAGAAGGTTGCTGCAACTGTAATCAATCCGGTGCTCACTACTGACAGCACTCAAGCTACTAGTGATTCAAAGATCATGCCTAATTCAATTGGTACTGATAATTTGTCTGAGGCACAATTGTTAGGGTTTATACTGAACTATTCGTTTGAAGTATATACTTTTATAATAGTTATTTGAGAATCTTAAATGCATGCTTTCATATTGTCTATATATTATATATTGTAGACAATCTAGTATCAAATGGGATAGCGGAACATTAGATTGTCAAACTCCTTATATAATATAATAAAGGTTCACAGTCTAAGTGGTGTTAGACAAACCACTGGAACGGTTGAAGTATTATTTT